>JAHZNE010005667.1:0-11888 GCA_027744055.1 Callyntrura sp. NNG-2020
ATTATTACGATTTATCTAAATACATAATCCTGTTAATACGAGCGGATTGTCAAAAACTCCGTCTCAATCAGAGGTAATGTGTTGAAGTTGTGAAAAAACAACTTTTGATCTTAGCAGCTCAATGATATTTAAAAGCTTCTTTTATCTTTGAACCTCATTGTTGCAGCTTGTGTTCAAATTGGCAAAATGTTATAGTTATAGCTGCACATAATGCAGTCGTCTAAAGAAATAAGGTACAATGAAGTGGGGATGGTACAGGCGGGCACCGTTAAACATCATGAAATTGAAGGAAATAAACTGAAGTACAAAAATAGACATAAAACCTTTACCTATCTACCTTTACCTTTAAAATGTTTTTGTTGGGTACGTCGTAATTTTTTGCGTCAAACAATCAATATGATTATTATTAGTCTTATTGCATTTCCAGAAAAAAGAATTGGGATTAACCTTTGTTCAGCCACAAATCAAATCGTCTCTACCGAACAAACGACTACGACAAGAAACTTGAAAAATACATTTCTTGTATACAATGCATATACCCCTATTTATTATTTACACAAATCCCTGGGAAGTCATTTATAGGAGCCTTCAACAGGATTCAACCTGAAAAGTTGTAAAAATAAAAATGGAATGTAAGTTCTGACTGATTGTGAGAAAATGTTGGTGTATATAGAAGATAAAAGAAACAAGCTAGGAAAGTTAAGAATCTTCATTTTTAACTGAGATTTGGTTTTTAGACTTGTCTTAAGTGTAATATTTTTGCTGTGTATATTGACGAGGAATTTGTGTCAATAAAAATGCAAGCTTATGCGCTCTATTTCTGCATTTCTGCTCACTGAACTTACGTTACTTAGGTGTACTGCACAAGCACAATGCGCATGTTCATTTTTCATACAAACAAATAATTTTCAGTTACATTACATTCTCGGCGTCAGCTACCATTACCATCTATTTCAATTTGTACTTTTACACGTTTTCATTTCTAGTTTGCATTATAAGAATTTACGTACTCAAGTTAAAACATTATCCATCAACATCACATGCAAAGATGACATGGTGTTTGTGATGTGCTGTTAACGTACATTTCATTCTGCAATCTGTATGAAAGTTCTGTGCATACGCAATGCATATATGCGACTACGACTACGCGACAGAAACTATATACAGAAGCATATACTAGCTTCGTTTTTGTCTTTTCTTTGTGATGTGATTAATAATAATTGATAATATTAGTGATATATGCTTAAAAACTTTCACCTATCATCTAATTGTTGTTTTATATTTTTCATTATTAACATGCACTCCATACACAGTCAATACAACTTGATTGTTTTTACGAGACTTTATGAACTCGTATTTTAGTTCTCCGAGATTTCATTCTTTGATTTGATATTAACTTCGTCTGTTGGTCTGTCCATCTCTGAGCCGTACGCTGTACCAAGCCAAGACCGTACTCGCACGTATGGTACCCCTAATACTCTCAGAATAAACCATTTCCAAACTACTGTGTATATCTCATGCATGCAAGGTAAATCAAATCAAATTACTTTGCGGAAATAAACTTTTTTGAATTATAAAAGTTAGAAGTAAACTTCATTTGTTTGTTTGGAAAACTTCATACTGGTACATTTTCGTTCTTGCATGAAGCCAACATAAAAAAACTATTATTAAAATCTTGAAAAGCAAATGTTTAATTCTTATTTTTATCTATATTATTTTGAAAATTATTGCATATATCGTTAAATTATGAAAAAAAAACTTTTTAACCGTCGCATATTTTTTGAAAGCTCAAGCTCAATCAATCATCCATACTTTTTATAATTCCAATACACAATAACAAGAACATCTTTTTAAGCCCAACCCAAATTACACACAAATCCAATAAAGATTAAATAATTAAACTTATTTTAATCTCTCCTCTCATTCTCATTTTAGTATGCAAGTACATGGTTTTTTAAAAATTATTCCTGGGAGATGCGATCTGCGGTGCTTACAGAAAGTTTACTTTTCCTGTTTCCTACAACGCCCGTGATTGACCATGAGTATGAGTAAGTGTTGTTAAAATTTATAATAGGCAAAAAGCAAAGACAAAGAACTTTCGCGATCTAACTCTAGAGATATGATATCACGTTTTATGTCTCTGATCGCAGAATTACATCGGTTTTGTCTTCATTTTAAAGTAGCTGTCTCGTACGAGTCGTGCGTACGAGCGAATTTGGTGTCTTTACATATTCCTTAAAATCGAATCATCACCAATAAATATTTTAATTTTCTGAAATTCATTCCTCTTTTGGAATCACATCATAACTATAATTCCGCGGGTTTGTAGGTTGTAAATGCTTTTATCATCGACAAATTCTAACATTATACATTCTTAACGTAGATGTGGTAGTCGTTGTACGCGCGTAACCACACTCCATACAATATTCATTGTATTTTGTATTGTCTTGCTGTAGTAGCTTATACAGTCAGACAAACGCTCAGTCAATAATAGCACTGGAATTTAGTGTATGTAGTATATCGTATTCGTATCCAATGATCAGAAATATGAGTATGCATGTAGTGAAGTATGTTGAGTGTGTGTCTTTTATACCTTCTAATACCGGCGCATGTACTCTTTTCTTCAATTTCTCTTTGCCGCATTGCTGCATTTCTACTTCTACTTCATCTCGTCTAGTCCGGTTTAGTTTGATTCTAAAAATATATACTTTCTTACACTATGCTTCTGTTCAACTCTGTAGCAGTTATCGCAGAATCACAATCACAGTACGAGTAGAGCACGAAAGAGCCACTTTAGCTAGAGACATTGTGCATTTGCATTAGAGAAGAGAGAGACTGACTCGTCGTGAATCATGATGACTGATATATACTTGTAAGGAACAGCGAACAAATCAACAAGACGCATATTGTAGAAACAGAAGGAGAGGGAGAACTACAGTTTTGTGCTGTACGGAGTGCTAGTGCTGAGATCTGTTGTGTGTGATCCTGCTATACGCCACGACGAAATTGTGTTAGTCTTGGACACGGAGGTGAACAAACTAGATAAAAGGTAGGTTTGTTTGTTTGAAATATTTCTACCGATATATTGTATGTTGGAATAATATTCAAATAATCTTTTTAAAAAATGTAGTAATGCCAATTTAATTTGGTAGTGAATCTAAGTAAAACGTAAGTTGAGAAATGGCTTATTGTTTCGTGTAGGGTACGACATGAATTGCCAAAAATTGCGGTGTTGTAGTATTAGGTATAGTATGGCATGGAGTAGTGCGGTCCTGGGTCACAATCACAAGGAAAAAAATTATTATTATCTCATTAGGTATTTATTTTACAAGGGGAGAGTATTTTGGAAAGGATAACGACGCCCTACGAGAGGGACATTATATAGGTGATAGGAAACAGATTCTCGGAAATACCACTAAAACGGTGTATAACTTTTTAAACTATAGCAGTATATTTTTAACGGATTTTAGGCCAACAGTCCTAGACTCAGCAACTGACAACACAACAACATAAAAATATTTATGTTAAGTGTTGGTAGAATTACAAGATCTTGTAATTTCTAATGTAGAAATGCTTGGCATAAATATTAATTTTTGTCTGAATTGAAAATCAACTAATTACTACTGTCTTTAAACTGTGTAGTAAGACTTTAATAAAATAATACTAACAACTAGTGTATATGGATTGTAGTTAGTAAAGTATAAATATA
Organism: Callyntrura sp. NNG-2020; assembly: GCA_027744055.1. NCBI lineage: Eukaryota > Metazoa > Arthropoda > Collembola > Entomobryomorpha > Paronellidae > Callyntrura > Callyntrura sp. NNG-2020. The sequence continues at coordinate 3,710 of JAHZNE010005667.1, forward strand.
TATTTCAGTATAAATATTTAGTAAATTCATTCAATTTGCAATACAGGCAAGTTTTATGCCATCTGCTAATTTTATCTGCTAAGAACCCAAGTTCAAAAGTGGCACACATTTCACGGTTAACGGTTAGACCAGAACAGAGAACAGTTTAAAAAATTGTATCATCTGCAATGTAATGGATAATAGAGTAATAGAAGAAAAATATAATAATTGTCATTTATATTTTGATATCTTAAATCGTGCGTAGTTGTTAGTGTTAGTTTCTGACTTTTGACAGCACATTAGGTATTTAGACACGGTACGGTCAACGGTAGGTCAGAATTATAATATGTAATAATAATTAATTCGTACATTATCTTAGATTGGTCGGTTTTAGATTATGTCTTTATATGAGAGTTGTTTTACAATTGACGATATTCATAATTCATATATATGTGACATGGCAGATCCTGAAACCATTCATATTTGTCATCCCACTCTCTCATGACTCATGACCGTATGTGGTACGCCTATTTAGTATTTAGTGAGGATAAAAGCAACGTAGATGTATGTATTTAGTATTTATTACTCTTAAGCTGAAGAATTATTTATTAAACGACGTAATTAATATCTTTCCTAGTAAAATTTGTCAGCCATCGTGTCGAATTTTGTCGAGATTTTCTGACGATATTATTATAATTATACTTACCTCTATGTATGGGATATATACTTGGTGTTTTTTCCATATTTGACTATAAACTAATAAAATTACAAAAACATCAATTTAATTACCTACTATCAAGTAAGAGTATCTATATATTTTTTTATGAACAAATATAAAATGGAGTGGCACTTGTTTGTATGTTAACATAAAGTGAATTATATGAAAACAAAAACACTGGTTTTCGTCTAAGCTAGCTGGGCTCCAAAGTAAAAAGAATAAAATAGTTAAAATCAGATGGTCCCCACGTTCCGTGCTCAGCAAAACTACTTACGATTAGTGATAGTGTGTAGTCCAAATTTGTATTTAAGTTCCATCCAATTAATTTGTGTTTTACAGGAGCAGCTGCTGCAGATATACGTATAGGAGAAGTACAAAATGAGTTTTACATACGGAAGACCCCCTCCTAAGATTGAGGTATTTATAAGTTCACGTTTCTGTTATCATGTGTTATGTAACATATATTTGTCGTGACACGACATGATGTCGATGTTTGGTTGGCCTTGGCCTTTCTGCTTATCAATTTGCATAAAAATTTTATGTTTGAATATTTCTTGTTAATTTTTAAACCCAAAAATGTTTATTACTGTTGTAAACTCATTTGCATTAATTAGTACTTTTACAGGTAATTTTCACAAAAGATGAAGAGTTAAGCTTACCACGAAGAAACAAGACAGTGTTTTTGTGTTGATTTTTGTCCTGCTGAAGAGTAGAGATTTTATTCGAAAGCTTGACAATAAAAATTTCCTTTCAATTGTTTCCACCAAACAATCCCGTGTTATCTATCATTTAAAAAATGGACGGTGGATGGAGCTTATTAAAAGAAAAACATTTCAATAAAATAAATGGGATCTGGGATCATAGATATTGAATGTGTGCTGGAAATAGACTTTTTTAATATAGACTTTTTGTGCTAGATCGGTGATTAAATTGATTTTAAGTAAAGACACACCGAAATGCAAATAATATGTGATACGTGTACGACTTTGACTTCAAGCTACATACGGAGAAATGTTGTAAAGTCGTAGTTGCAACTGTTGCAATTACAGTTCCTGGAACTGAGTTACATTTAAATTTATAGTATGTAGATCGTAGATTTCTTTAGCTACGTGTAGCGTCGTAGAACAGGACAGATTCCAAGACTATTTTGTACTGCAAGAATGAATTATTTTGGCAAGATTACGTAACCTTGTAGCCGTGTAGAACACAGCACTCTATTTTAATGAAATTAAAGACAATATAAATTCTCTTGCTTGTGTTGCTGAACGCTGAAAAGGCTTCTATAAAAAATCTTTTCTGTTGCTCTGCAGATTTTATGATCGGCGGGACGCTGAAGACGCAATGGAATCCTTGGATGGCCGTGTACTCGATGGTAGAGAACTTAGGGTTCAAATGGCAAGGTAATGCAGCAAAAACTATAGGTGACAGTATTTAGGAAACAACAAAATTTACAAAATGTAATTGTTATTGTAAAGGTATGGACGTCCCCAGTCCCCTCATGGACGTGGGTCTCGCAGAAGATCATCATCAAGAGATCGTGATCGTCGACGAAGGCGTAGTCGCTCGGGAGAAAGACGACATAGAGAGAGATCGCGACGGTATAAAATAGAAATGTTTTTAAATTAATTTGTTTATATGTACAACGTATATGTCATATGCTAAATGAAATGTGATTTCAATTTCCCTGTTTGCAGCTCTCGTTCACGGTCAGCGTCTAAAGGTAGGAATGAGCGGTATAAATCGAGATCACGATCAGCATCACCAAAGCGCTCCAAACGGTGAGTGTTTATATTTAAAACAGTGAAACAATATTATTGAAAAAACACGTGCATATTATTACATTATTTCTATTCCTATGAATCGATTTTTAATTTAGAGAATCTAAGGACAGAGGTGACAGAGAGGGACGTTTAGGTGACCGTGATAGATCCAAGGATAGATCACGATCACGATCAAAATCTAGATCGAGATCGCCGTCATCCGATAATTAGCTGGAAACAATTTGTATTTTCTTCAGAGTAGCATCAGATTTTGGAGGCAGAGTGATGGTGATGTCTGAAACAGTTTTACTGTAAAGGACATTGGTATATTGGCTACTGTAAGTAGCTTCAAATGTAATTAAGTTAATGTATGGTAATAATAATATGTAACTGTTGATGTATAGATAGGTATTCATATAATATGTTATGTGTTGTCCTTGTCCCCACAGTATGTAATTAGAATTTTAGTAGGCACTTTTTCACTTTATTATTACGGCTCTGATACTACTATACTACAACTTTTAATGAAAGATTTCAAAGCCTGAAAGCGATTGTGTACTTATAGATAAGGTTCGTCAAGCATTATTCGTATGATATTAAAAAAGAGTTTGTTGTTATTGAATATATTCAGATGCTGTATTGCTGTAAAGTAAGCTGTTTTGGTGAGGTGACCTACGATTGCAGTTTGCTGTGTCGCGGTTCATTGGTGGTTGGTGTAGCAGTTATCAAAACTTGCCCATTTGAAGTTGATACAGATATTTGGAGTATTCGTGATTCAGCGGCGAATTTGCAAGTGCGATTGGCAAATTGGCATGCAGCTGCGGGGTTGGTGTACATATGCGAGTTGCTGTTTCGGTATGATAAACAATGCACTTATTTTTTGGATAATCGCAACTCGATTAGCCATTTTGTTTATGCCTGTTTTGACTTTCCTTTCATCTTTCTACACGTTGTAAGTGAAATGCATAAACATGGGGATTGGATTTATGGCCATGTATCAATTTCAATAATAGTCTGTTTTATAAAAATTACTTTTGACTGCCGTTGCATTTCGTTTTTGCTTTCATTCTAATATCTTGGAGGAGGAAGTGTGGAGGAAAGGCAGCCTCTTGCTTGCTGAGGACTACTCAGGTTAATTTATGAAACCTGTAGGTGTGATGATGTTCTCCGTTTCTGAGGTGTTTCCGTTTCCATTGGTTGGCGTTACATGTTAATGGTGACGTCACGATTTCTCCACACATCTGAAATCGCTTCGATAAAACAAAGTTTGTACAGGGAATTTAATTCAGTAATGACCAGTTGTTAAAACCAATCACCGCTGTGTAACATCGGCGTGGGAGAATGCATTGCAACTTGCTACCTTGGGCGGCGCAGTATTATGATCTGCAGTGTTGTGGTTCTCACAATTTTGTGATATTACTTTTCAATATTGAAGATTTGAAGATGCATCGTGTCACTATTGTTTGGTGATGTTTAAATTGTCACACGGAATATAGCTGGATTCAGTTCTTTCAAACGTTAAAGCAGATAGTTTCGTCGGGAGAGCCTACATTTGTGCTTGTCCTTGCTAAGTTGCAGATAGCTTCAGTTTGAGACCTAATCAGTTTAGCAGTATCGTATACCCCCACTGGTAAGTGTTATGCTATAACAATACAATGCTTGGTTAGATTAAGGACAACAATGAAATGCTTTTATCCAATCTACTATATTAAATTATTTAGGTTTGTTGTTTTTCTTAAATAGATGTAAGTAATTAGTAAGTTACAGATATATATCTTTAATTTGTGTTGTGCAATCTTGATGGACGCTATATTGATTCCAATAAAACCATGATCAAACAACATAACAGTTTGTTCGCGTTTTTGCATTTATTACAGCGGTACCTTGCATTAAGATTTTTTTCTTTGGGACATGCACGCAGTGGGTTTCAAGACTTTAGTAATGTGGAAATTCTTGCCTCTGAAACATTCGACTAACCAATTTTCAAAAAATCCAAACTTTTGATTTTGCGCGACAAACCCCGACTTTTTTGCAAATTTGCATAGTACATAAAATAATTCAATTCCTTATCGGTGTCGAAGGGCTTGTGTGGAATTAATATCTTTGAGCCCTAAAATTAAAGAAATTCAGACTTTTAAAAATAAAATTGTCGACATTGCTTATTGCGGTGTGCAAGAATTTCTTCCTATGATTTCATATATGTATTTAACTGTTAAAGTGAAGACCATCATCCAGCAACATACATTCATACATGTATTATAATAAATAGCGAGCAAGCCGTGATCTCTTCAGTTCATAGTTTGACATTCCTTGATTTATGTACAACTATACGAAAGTTGGTGTATAATAGTATGTACAAGTACGCATCTGCCTATGTCGCTGGTCGCCGTTAAAAGTATATGAGCATAACAAAATGTACTTACTACAGCTACTTTTTGTTGATATTGTCCTTGTGTATGTTCCTTCTCGTAACATCAACCTCTCTGGCTAAATTGGAATATCGCATGCGTCATGAAAAGAGAAAGCAAGCAAGAGAACAAGTTGTAGATTTGGATGAGACTCGGCTGCTGTTGTAGACGCTTAGCTTGTTGTTTGAGTGGATCGGAGAGGAACTCAAGTGCTAGTTGGTGATCGTGTTTCAAGAAGAGAACATCGATGTTGGGATTCGTTACTTTTTTCTAGAAACTACAAGGAAAATAAGCTCCATCCGAAAACGTTCGGCCTGGATGAGGGAATTTGAGGGAACTCCTTTTACTTTCCTTCTTGAGAAGTCGTGCTTTGGGAGAAAGCGTACTTTTGTTGCATTGCATTGAATTGGTGTTGTTGTTGCTGGATTTTTATGTGAGTTACATTACAATACGAAAGGTTAACTTTCTTATCCGCTCACTTCCAACAGTGTTAAATAGGGTTATTGGACGCAAAAATAACTTATCAGTAGTTGCACAATAAAAGTAACTTACCCAACACCCTTATTCACGATGGGGTGTAGAAATAACGTTCTAACATGAAAGCGGTGCAGTTCGTGAAAATTCCTTTCTGTGATATGGTATGATAAATGTCAAGAGCAAAAGCAACGTCGGGGAAGAAAATTGCCGGACTCGACAGGATTTTTGCTGTTTAACTCAGCACAGGTAGGCTATTACTATCTTTGACAAGGACTTTATTTGATGTGCGTTTGTCATTATGCTGGTTATGAAATGTCACTCTTACTGACAGCTACACTTAGCATGTCCAAAATACGCATAGTATATGTATAATGCTTCAATATTATGCATTTTGCATCTCATATTTATCATAATTGCCTTATTGAATTAAAATTATATAATTAGACAAATTGATAAACTTATACAACACGTTAATTTGAATATATCGTACACAGATTGGTTGATATTGATAATTTTAAAATTTTGCGAAATTGACATACAATTTTTTAATGCCCAGTCCATATTTGACATGCTGCTTAGTTCTGGTTTAGTTCACAGCAGAATTTTAAAGTGATACAAAACCATTTACGACGATACATAAATATAAATAAGTACACAAGAATATTTTATTTCTTCATGTATGAGAACCTTGAATTTTATACAAGACGAAGTCGTATAGCACTCTCTAATCTAAATCATGGTATATACTGAAAACTAAGTGCGTTGTAAACTGATCTAAAAAGTTTTGGAGCAGTTACATGATATGGAACATGGATAATCCATATTTGGAAATATCTTTTCATTTGAAAGATTTTTTTGTAATTTGTATTCATCTAAAACAGTAGTTGTATTTTGTATTCTGGCCGGGCAGACCTGACCTGGGTTTCAGCTCATTTATCATTCGTTTTTGGGGAGATCATCCGTCAGCTTATCAGATTAAGAGAATGCTTGTGCTTGCACTATGCTGTTATATAGGAATATTCGCTTTTTGGATGTATACCTTACATTTACGAGTTTTATGCTAAAAAAAAGCAAAACACGGTAGTTTTTCCTTCATTTATACCACTCACGTTTCCTTGCACCTTGTTCCACTACTATTCGAGAACACCTTTACCTTTGTATCCTTAAAATCATGAAATAGTCTGCGTTGTGGAATTCTGTCAATTTTGTTTGTTGGGTTGGGAAATAGTTTACAAGATAGGATTTCTTGATATTTGATGCTGTGTTGTATATATGCTAACTCGACGTTAACCTTGAAATGGTAAGCAGTTGAAACAACAACTTTTTAAGTAGCACTGGCAATATCTTAAAGACGAACAGGAGAATATGGACCGTTGTGCATATATCGCAAAAGCGGAATAAACATTATGACGATTAAAAGATAAATTTCAGAATTTGTGTTCTGATTAACCAGGCATAGCTGTGGCTCCTTTGCAAAAACGGTGCTCGATCTCTAATGGATCACTTACCGTGCTAAAGGAGAACAGGGTAATTCAAATCGTAAAGTAATGACCGTTTTTGCCCTTTCCCAATAAAAACTTTCTTGCCACTAGGAATCATTTTTGACAGGTCACGTTTATTGCGAATTAAGAACCGCGGTTTTAACAAGGTAACGCATTTTGCAATCACTGATATGTTTTTGTACTTCACAAAGTGTGCATTGATGACTGATGCGTTATTTTAACAATTAAATAAACAATTATATACGGTTTTATGGTTTCCACCGCACATACAAAAAAATGAAAATTTCTGAATGTAAGTCCCAGTTCCTTGACCAGTTTCATGCCATTGTAGCCAAAATTAAATGAAGCGCATTTTAACTATCACTCCTGATGCTGTTGATGTAAAGTTATTTTGAAGTCAAAGTTCCATATGAGTTAAAAGCTGTATGACACGAATGCTGAATGTTGCATGTTGTTGGAAAGCTTTTTATCCACAAATGTGTCAGCTACTAGATACCCCTTTTTGAAATACTGTGACCCGACTACAGGCACTAAGGTAAATATGCACATATTTAAAAAAAATTATGTCTATATCGGTCTAATACGAAATAATATAGTACAAACTAGTTATTGGTTATTATTACTAATTACAACAAATATTTGCTTACAGGCGCCTTTTATATCATCTACTTCTACTGTACGTACATTCGTTTGCAACCCCTAGCCCCTACCACTTCCGTTGTGCAACATAACATGTTTCCCAACTAGCGCTACTGCATTGTAATCCCTTTCCTTGTCAGAAGGAATTTTTATGTTTTTGTACAACAGAATAACTCTCCCTAAGAAAACAACTCTCTCACACTCGTCACGGTCACACTGTTGCATATAAATATGGGTTTGACTAAGATTACTATATAGCGTGACTTTGATAGGAACCAGAGATGCACACGTAAAGTTTGATCGGTTAAGTGAATAAAGTATAAAAAGTAAAGAAACGGACTCGTGTTTTTGCTTGCTGTCGACTGTCGAGCGTTATGAAATAGTAGTGGCGCATGGTATTTTTGGTGGACACAATACAATGGTAATGGTAATGACATAATGGAATTTATGGTATTTATTTATACTCATTTCTTCGTTCATGTATTCAATTCATGTAGTCATGTATAAGGCAATCCAACTAACTATTAGCTTCAATGACCGAGCTTTGTCGCTACTTTGAAGATGCTTAAATTTATTACGAAATAATCAAGATGTACGAATTTATCGCTTCTTTTTAAACTTTTATGCATGCATTATAGAGTGCATGGAGATAGGGAGTAGAGTGTTTGTTAATGTTTCTATTACTATTAATATGTA
>JAHZNE010005668.1:0-15644 GCA_027744055.1 Callyntrura sp. NNG-2020
AAAATCCTTATCTAACTAAGCTGACCCTTTTTTAAAGATTAACGCTGGTCGCTGTTATCCCAGGTCACTCAAAAAAACACTACCCAGTCGGGCTATTTTTTTAAAAAGAAATTTACAGACAAAACTGAGGTTGCTGCTATGCACTTTTTTCGTTCATCATGTAATAATTCTTCTTCTTTCTCCGTGAGGTGTTCTTTTTTTCTTGCGTGTTAGTTGTGAAATGAAATTAAAAATTGGCCAACACTTGTGACTGTGTTGTCGGTGTTGCTAATATTGGCAGTGATTGGGTCAACATCTTTTTACCATAGGACAGCATGTATCATCATCGTCATCATCACCTTGTTCATGGTGTGTGACAGGAGAAAATTATGCAGAATATTAGCATTGTTTTTTTCTTTTTGCAAAAATATTTCATGTATGAACATTATTAATTAATAAAATTTATAGACGTAGGCGGCCACCACACCACTGGCACCACTGACATCCCACTGCATCTCATTCCAATACCACTACCACTAACTAAAATCTAAAATACTTGTAAAAGAGATCTTCAATACAATTTTACTGCAGCACAACAATATATTCCTTTTTCTTTCTATAATGGAAGCATCGTCATCATCAAACACATATAACTTTAACCTATTCATCATTAATGTTGTAGTTCACGTTGTTTTAGTAAGTAATGATTTTCTATGTTTAATGGAAAACTGAAGACGCGGTGCTGTCAAAAATTGGTGTGACGCAATTTGTATGTACGAAGTGAAAACGGTTTATTGTATATTGTATTACATGTTTCAAATAACGAACATGCGGATGCGGTTTTCTCGACAGTTTTTAGAACGCATGTAATTAATAACTCAAGTAGTTCAAGCTTAACAGTCTAAACAAAACTAGTAGCATAAATACTCCAATTTATATGTTCTTTCCATGTATAACTTGGGGAATGACGCATTCTTTCTAGGTGTTTAGCTACGGGCAAAATTTCTGAAGAGCCAGCTTGTAAATTTTGTGTATAACACGATCCCTAATTGTTTGCTTTTACAACTCTGCACAATACGGTGTAGATAATAGTGTGGAAACAAAAGATTATATTTTAGGTAGACATATAGCGTACATATTCCGGTAGCTTGCTATAATTTCAGAAAATTCATACTAACAATAATACCTTAAAAGTAGAATTTCAACAGCTTTTTCATCACTCCTGGCCAGATGCCTATTGATGAGCAACGGAACGGGACAGAAAATATCTAGATTACGATATTACCTAAAGTATGATGCATGAGAACTTGTTGGCTTCATATCTTCATTAGGAAATTCATCCTTCGGTTAAAGCCTAATTTTTAAATTTTGCCCATATGCGTCAACAAATTAAACTGGAGGAAAAAACTATACCAGCAAGCAGAAGTATACATGGTTTGTTATTGGTAGTTTGGTTATATATAGAGTTTACCCCATGGACCATGTAAGGTAACAAGTATCTCGTTTGGTGCTGTTTTTCTGTGCCTCTTTGGAACGGCACGGCACATGAAAAATGCTCTGAACGAAGCTCCACTTTCACTGCTACATAGTCTTACATTTTACAAGGTTTTACGATGTAGTATATGTGCTACGAATGGGGTAGAGATGACTTCACCTCACACAATCGCTATATATTGTCGAGTCACCGCAACTACGTTTTCTTCCGCCATATGAGCGTGTATAGACTAAGTGGATCCTCTTTTGTGTGTTGGAAGAGAGCAAGAGAAAGCAATTCCAATTAAAAACTCCCCAATTAAGTTAATTCGTCGAATAATGAGTCGTCCAATTAAGCTTAATTGCTTGGAGTAGAATGAAAAGGGATTCAGGGGCACACGTACATTTTCCTTTTCACAGGAGTAACCTCATCTCGTACCATCACCATCCTAGGTGTAGACCTATATACCCTGCTATACCCTTAACAATTGTGGAAAAGTAAAAATTATATATGTCTTTCTGCATAACTTGATTGTGCTTGCTTGTCTATGCTAGACGAATGGATGGAGCCACAGCCAGCACTGCCATTTATTCATACAAAGATACAGCCTATACCTACCACCTACCCACCTATTCACAAGATAGAAAAGTTTGAACCAGGGCTATTTTGGAGCTCTTTGTGTATGACACGAACACGAAATCATATAAATGATGTAAACAATATTAGGAATAACTGCTGTAGCTGTACTACAATGTGCTACAAGCTTGGGAAAATAATGAAGTTATGTAAAACTTGGACAAAATTAGGGAATAATATGAATTAGGATTGTATGAGAAATCTGGGAACGTTTGTGGTTTCGTATGCCAGTTGTGTGGAGAGATAAAAACAAGGGGATTATTTTTGAAAACATGAATTGGCGACTGTATTTTTGTTATAGCTCCTAATACTACATGGAATCGTACCATTTAAAGCTCAACAATGCGTCTGTGTAAACTTAACTTGTGTTCAAGCACGTGATTCTTAACATAAATGAACGCGATTTGAATATTGGCTTTAGCATTCTTTGAAACACAGTACATTTGCAAAGACGAACAATTTCATTCTCCAAGAAAACAAAACGAGCACTGTGAATGTATATATACCTGCATAGGGGGTATTATACCACAAGAGCGCTATTATTGTCTCTTCCGATTCTACAACCAGTGACAATAAAATCATTAGCCGGAACAAAATGCTCTCGAAGCTGCCGCACCACCATTAAACCTACTACAACTTAGCGGAGGAGAGAGCCTACTTGCTACATGTCTACCACATTTACGGGACGGAATGTCTGCCTCTCTGTCTGAATAGCAGAACAGCACGGCCTTCTTCCCTTCGCTGAATTAAGCCACATATCTCCTCTGCCATGTGAAAGCATGCATTCATGAAGGAACAATCAAATTAATTAACCCCAAAGATTATAATTATTTCTCAGAGCATGTAATTACATTTGATGACTGGCTTTACGTATAAACTATGAAGGAAGCCATTTGTGAGGGGCATCATTAGTAGTAGTAGTATTAGTAGTAGTAATAGTAGTAGCAGCAGCAGCAGTAGTAGTATGATGGTGGCAGAAGGAAAAGATGTGCGCAATTTTACAAGTTCTTTCTCCCTTTCTCTCTAGCCTTTCATTATGGTTGCTTGAGCAGAGCATCCTCAAACAGCAGAACCAAAACCCAGCATTCACTTTACCCTTTCCATCCAATGCTTCTGGGGCACACGAAGAAAGCGTTATTATTGCACATTTAATGTCCGCCTTATGAACGTGAACTGTACGCTCTAATGCTTTCTCTATTGTGACGGGGGTAATCTGTGGCTTAAAACTGTGTTAACGGAAACTTTACGAGGAGTTCTGAGAGAGAGAAGATTTCACTTTAATTATGCGTGTTCACTCCTAAGTATTTTCTTGTATGGTTAGCTACAACCTTTTACCCTACGACATGTCAAGATCCTAGATACTGCATAGCAGTCAGACAAAGTACAATGCAAATACGTTCAAGAGAGCGATATTCAGGCTACAATTTTTGGGAAATGTAATGCCAAATATATTTAAAGTTGGAAATGTATTTGTTCAATTAAAAAAGGGAGCAGCAACGAGTGGGGAAAACATAATGCCGACATATATGCAGACAATGATCTTATTTGCATACACTGTAACATGGTAGTATTGTAGGATTAGAGCTGCTAATAATAATATTTTGCTGCGAAAATGGTAGAATTCTTGAAAGCAAATATGGTGTTTGTTTTTTAAAAATACACCGGATATCAGGGAACAAGGAAAAGGTTGACATTATGCGACGATTCCGTTTCATAAAACATGCCAAGTTTGAGACCTTCCGTTTTTTCACTGTGTCAGTCGAAAATATAGGGGGAAATCCTAGACAGGTTGACATGCATTGAAACGACCAAAAACTGGAAGGAGGATTGTTGAATGGTGAAATCGCTGGTGACTTTATACAAAAAGCTTGTGTGGTTTATTTACACGCGATATCACTGAATATCTAAAACCCGCTGTGTTGTTGTTATTGTAAGCTTCATAAAAGTTCAGCAATTCGAAATTCCCGAGGAATAAATTATATTGCAAGCAGAATATTGTAGACTGTCGTTATTATTTTGGTTGTGTGCAAGTGCAACGCAATATGTTCCCTCCAAGTAACAAATATTTTTCTCGTGAATCTTCGTTTGAATTTTTCATGTTTGTCGAAACTCTGGGAAAATGACAGGCAGAACAAAAAGTTTTACTCTTGAATTATATATCAATTCTTGCGTAAGTAGTCGCTTATGTTGCTACAAAACTTGAACTTTTGAATTTGAAATATAATACGTGACATGATGACATGACATGAGTGTGTTATAATGTTCCATTAATGTATGTATTTTGCTGTCCACTCTTTGTCGATTTTCACTGCTGTATGTAGCACCCAACGAAATTCAGGAAACTGAAAAATTACTCGAATGTGACATTTGGACGCATCGATAGTTGTTAATCATTTATACACACTGCCAGATCTAAACTCTGAATTTCACTCAAAGCTACAAATAAAAAGGCTCCATTATGCATTGGGCATTGGGCGAAAGCAACTATAGCTTGTTTTTCTTCCAGGTTATCATTATACGCCACTACTCCATATTTACACGTCACATCCAGAAAAGCAGAAAAGCTGTGTTCAAACTTCTGTAGTCATTATAAAATATTAAAATAGAACACGCTCCAGCTTTTGTCCGTCCACCGTCCATCCCTCTGTCCATCTTTCTCGGTATTTATATATTTCCACCCAAAGTTATAATATTTTAAAAATTGTTCTGTAGTAGAGCACATTCTGCTGACGTTCGCTAGAATTTCGGTAAAATTGCCCAAGCTCGTTTTCAATGGCTCGCCACGAACATTAGCCAGTAATGGGAAAGAGCTCACAGGTTTGAAAATGCACGCTTTGCAGGCAACATATATAGAGAGTACCTTTAATGAATGGTCAAACACATCAGACAGTATATTGCATTTGCAATTAATAATGGTTGGTGGTCTCATATTTTTACAACCAATTCATTTTTTTGTTTTGTGGAGCCAATTAAGACTCCTCTTCTCTCTCCCTCTCTCTCTCTCTCTCTCGCTCACTCTCTCCGCGTCTCTCATTCAAGGTTCAACATCTCATCAACGATTTCATGATAATTTAGATCGTTTGCTTTTGCCATTTATCACAAGGAGAGAAACGCCAAATGGCTCAGACTACAGGTAATACTGCCACAAGCTAAACACAGAATGCAGAATAGAGAGAAGACAGCTAATGATGATGATGAAATGATTTCCTTTGCCTCATATTTTAACAAGATCTCCCACGGTGTTGATGAGCTCACCTTATTACTTGTTCGAACATGTATGCTGAGGAGAAGTCCAATTTCGAATATTATGATGCTTCTTTTGATCGGAGAGAGAGCTCTTGACGATAATTTGTGGATGTAACTAGCCGACATGATTACAGATCCACCTGGCCCCATTAAGATAATTAAAGCAATGTATATCGGCACCATTATTCACGGCTGGCATTCCGATCTATCAATGTTTGTAAACGAACTGTGTATACCTACAATGGCTTCTCCTTACAACTACACAACGGTGATGTGCGGCTCTGCTCCTAGAAAGTCTTGTACGTGATCTCAATAAATTCTTATTATGAATTTTAGTGTAATTACATGTAATGTGACTCATTGTCAGAACACTCCCGGTGCAGTCTACAAACCTGGTCCCGGCAAATGCATGTTATGTACATTCTTGCAGTTACCCAACAAAACTGCCAGGAACAGCACACATAATGTTGCACTTGCCGTGCTATATGTCAATTGGCAGACAGCCACTAATGACTTCTCTGGGACAAAATGCGGTTTCGGGAAGCCTTTAGCTCACGATATTTAAACAACCCTAAATGATTAATATTGATAAAAAAAAGTTCCAATGAAGATCTACTAGAGCTAATCATGGAAAACAATGTTGCACCACCAAAGTCAACAATTCTCGTTTCAGTCTACGAAAAGTCGGCGCGAGTGTATGCAATTAATACGAAAGCAAAAACGTATCTGTGTTTGTGTGTACGTACCTATTACTCATCAAAAGGAAACCGACGATAACTCTAAAGTTGCCCGTGACGTAGCCGACGCTTTTGAAAAGTGGTCAAAATGTCTGTTTGAAAGTCTAGATCATGCTACATGTATATATAAGCGCAGGTTTCATTTTATGAAGTGCAATCAGATCAGGAATACCTAATCATTGCTGGTGATTCTAAAGGATGATTGCAGTTTTTTTACATCATCGTCAACATGATAAAGCCGAGTGGACTGATGAGCTCGTGGTTTCGAGTTAATGAGATGCTTATTTTTTCCTGACAGTCATCCCCTGTCCGCTGCTGTTGTCGGTTCCCGATGCGGCGGTTTGATTCGTAGAAAAAATGAAGAAGAACGACCGTACGAAAATCTGATGAACAGAGAAAAAAGCAAATATTGTTGTTTTATAGTGCTTGCTGTCATAATCGCGTCGAAAAAAAAGTTTCTTCTTTTAAAACATCCACCCTCATTTTTCATGCCATGCCGTAGCACGGTATCACGTTACATTTATGCATAATTAAGCTCACAACAAAACAATATGCGACTACTACTGCGAAATTTTATTAATTTGCTACACGAATGCATAAAACAAAAGGATGCCGTGTGGTGTGAGTAATCTTCATACATAAATTTACTTAACCACTATAATCATAGCACACAATGATATTGCGCAGCTGTAGACGTATATTCATTTTTTCACAGCGTGAATTTATGTTCATAATTGCCTTTGCCCAGTGAAATAATAAGTGGAACATTAATCAAGAGACCGTCACCTCCATGCCTTCATTAAAAATTCTCGTTATTAATTAACAAAAAATGCTCATGGGTTGCTGTTTTATTTGCCTAGTTCCCTCTCATCCGTCTTCCACAGACGCTGTTTTCTGCGTGAAATAGAATGCGCTAGTTTTTCTTACTCTACTGATGATGATGATGATGATGATGGAGAAATATAAATTTGCAGTCTTTTACAACACTACCGAATAGCTGCGAGCATGACATGCTTGAAAGTGTGTAGGTAATAGGTATGCATATTTTGGGGGAATAGTTTTTCATTATTCACAACCGCAATTTAAATTATAAGTAATGTGTAGTTTTATAAATAAAAATATATTTCCAAAGTACTAAATAACGTATAGTAAACTTTACACTACTAATTTTAGGAAAACACGGAATAGTAAAGTTAAAACGCAGTAATAATGAGATAGAACTGGAATATGAATGGAGCAATAAGAATAATGATGGGATAATGCCGATTGTCGTGACTAATTATAATTGTAATGACTGATTTTATAATGCCGCGGCGGCATAATCAGCTAAGTTTATATTTAAAACTAAAATAAAAATGAATATTCAATGAAATAAATTTAAAAATTCAAGAATCTAGCCTGCTCAACGTAGATTACCTTGCGAAGTTGAAATTAATAATACTCAGTTCATACGTGAAGGTTAAACAAGTATAAATAGCAAATGGTGGATATATTTATAGAACACATAACACATTTCGTAAATTCTCAAATTACCCCGGGATATAGTTTAAGTCTTTACGCTTTACGACATATCAATAGGACCCTCTATGTTATTTTGATGATAGCTTTCAATTATTTTGGTTTCATTATTTTAGTGCTTACTGAACATGATTAGACAATTTTGTAAAATGGATATTTTCTCTTACTATTAACAATTTAGTATTACGTATACTAGTATTACATATTAGAGTGTTCTTTAATAACTTTTACATATCTCTTAGGCTTACCACAATTGCAAAAGTAACCAAAATTCCTCCGGATCTAAAAGAACAGTCAACTATTGGCTTTAACAAACTAACGTCGTTTACAAAATGGCTGGGAAAGAACGGCAGTGCGATGTAAGCATTCCCTTTTAAAAACAAACTAAGTCACTTATTAACTGCTACAAAAGTATCATTTATACTACAAGTATGGCGAATGGCGAATAACGAAGGAACAACTACTCAGTCAATACGCAATCCGGCAATACTTTCACTTCAAAACTTTTTAATAAACGGAATAAATCCAAAAATGCAATTAAAGTAATGAGTAAATGGATCCGTGTACCGTGCACTTTTTTATGGTGGCATGGCTTAAGCCTCTTTGACAGAAGAAAAATGGGATTTTAATCAGAAAAGTTTGTAAAGACACCTTGAAGCTTTCTTTTAATTGCACTTTCCAACTGGTACCGGGAGAGAACCTTTCTATATACCGTATAACATATGTTTGTTAATATTACCCACAAATTATATTGTTCCTTTTTATGATTATAACATAATGTATATTTCTAAAATAACACAAAAATCTATAAACTACAACTCTTATTCACTTATGCATGTTTTTTCTTGTATACTCAAGTTTTCCTTGCCTGATGTATTCTCTAAGGATGATACAATTTGTATGTACACGCTTTGCATACAACACCATCGGAACATAAATAGGTAATATCAGAACATGTTTTCGTGATGATAATACGCGAGATAACGCGGGCATAGGTAAAAAAAATAACACATTTTCATACAAGCAAAATAGATGGGTTTTATCTAATCGTCCTTTGATTGAGTTTGAATATATCTACAAGCCTTGCCATCACAAAATGACAGGAAACTTTATGTTAACATAATTTCCTTTTATATCACATTTTTGGATCATCTGCGGTGGTACAGCTTTCTCCCCCATAAGGGAACGCGTAGATGGGGTGTCTCAAACACAGAAAGTGAATGCAAATGATGCCTTTATTTCCTGCAAACACAAAAACGGGGAACTTTCACCAATCCTGGAACATAAAAGATGTGATGCTTTGTAAAATATGTTCATATAATAATAATAAGCTGCCACTGCCAACCGGTCTCCTATTCAAATTCTTTCCCCTTGGGACGAAATTATTCGTTAATTAATACAAGCATCGTTACTTAACCACTCGGTAACGTAATGTTGCTAACTTTTGTTTTAAAAGTTCTGCCACCACCACAGTTGAGCCTCTTCTGCTAGTATATATATATATATACGTGCTTTAGAAAACTCAAATGCATTACAATACTTTACTTTACATTAATGTGATATCTCTGGTCTAAACCTACCATACCACAGCACCGCAACAGAAAGAGAATTTAACTTAAAGCGGAGAATACTTTGTTGCGTAAAATATCTCCACAGAGTCTTCCCGTGTGGCAGATGGTCGCCGTCATTAGGGAAAGTAAGAATCTACACAGAAAATACGTAGTTTCCGCACAATGTGCCCGGAAGCCTTATAAACTTTAAATGCTAATCCTTTTCCATGAATTATAAAACAAGTAGTGGAACACGTTGTTACTCGTCCTTTTCCTTCTCCTTTGCTACATTAATAATGATAAACATGTTTTATAAAATGATAGTTGTGCCATAGGAAATATAATATCATTATTATTAATAGGCTGTTCAAACCCACGTACATTTTGCTGGACAACACAGAGGAGTAGGCAGGAGAGTAGCAGGCTGTAACGAAAATAAGGTCTCATCATCCCTGATGGCATATAGTTAATTCAATTGAAGCAAATTCCCGGAACGTAAGGTTAATTCTGTTTCATGCTCTGCTCCATAGATCCACTCCCTGGAAATCTTTTACATCCGGCTTTCTGGTTGCATCTTTAAAAGAGCAGAGACTGCTCAACAGTCTCTCCCTACCGTGTAAAACGCTTCAATGTGCTCAATATTAATTTTAGAATCCCTCCGTATCTTTGAAAATTTTAGGTAGTACCCAGTACCCACCTCACTCAAGAACATTTCAATGGCCATTTCTCGTTTAACTGTGTGCTCATTGGCAAGCCGTGCATCCCGATATATTTGGAGAAGTATGAAGACAACGTCAAATTATATTATGAAAGAACGTCACATATTTGTTGGCGGCGATAGTGTTGAATATACAAAGGTACATTAATAAGCCCCGCAGCATTGAATTAATTCCAAGTAAAATAGCGTTCATATTAATTAATTGAGTAATTAATTATGCCTTCCTTCTCCCATCCAACTATTTGATCCTTTGCGGCAACTTTCATTGAAAGGGTTGCACTTGAAGAATGTTTTCCGGATACAGATAGCCCAATAGAGGACGACTGTATTATTTGTTCTCTAGTCAGCATGAACGTGTAACATGTTATTCAGATCATTAGAGTCTCTTCCATCATCTGGGAGAATGATGAAAATATATGTGTACGTTGTTATCATGTAAAGGGAGCTAAATGCTTTTACATAATGCTTAATTCTAAGTTTGTATGTTTTGCAGGAGTAGAGAGCACATGTTTTCATAAGACGATTGATTATTATGCCCTGCCAAAATATATAATTTCTCGGGTCTGCAACAAAGGGTGATGCCACTTTGATATACGGTCAGAAGGAGAAAATTTCATTTCGTCCCAGAAAATCCTGCCACATACTTACATAATTATTTTTGGGCTACGAGCAACTCGCCAATGTATATATTTATTTTCCCTTTTCCTACTCTCTCGCAGGCTGCTGGGCAAACTAGAATGTGTACCATTTAATACCACATACTTTATATTGTGGAATGACTTCCTTCGAGTTCACACTCATTCCGAGGGAACGAACGCCAGTGAAAGTGGTATTAGTCTTGTCACAGTAATCACTAGACTAAGCAAGGACGTTTTCCATAACCGTCCCATCATCATTTATCATTCATCATTAATTAAATAAAGAAAATGAGTGAGCCACACTCCTTCACTGTGTTGTTGGTTGATACATATTATAAAGCAGAAGTAGCAGTCGTGCGACAACGCAACACGCTTCGCCATCCTATTCTGCGTATATCTACACCATTACAGCAATTTGACACAGTGAAAAGTGGTAAACCCAACCACAAAAAATGTACGCTTCATCTTCCTAGTGACAGTGTACAATATCATAATTGGAATTTTGGAAGTAGTTCGCGTCATCATTGTCGTCGACGACGGTTCCAAGACTAAACTTACAATGTATGCATGCATTTGCTCACAAACTTCAGTAGTAATGGCTCAGGGTTCATAGCTGCTGAGGAGCAACTTGAAAGTAATTACATGCCCTCATTTTAGTCGTCGTTCCTCACGTTTCTAACCCAAGTAGTATATACCAACGTATAAGTTGGCGTCCTACCACTCGTAATCTATACACATTTTCCGTTTAAGTACACTTTTCTACAGGCTGATGTAGTACAAGTAGACGTCTTCATTTACTTATTTCCATTTTGAAGATCTTAAATTAAACCAACAACAATAATGCGTAGAATTCATTCATTAGTTAGAAAAAGGTCTTTCTATATGTATTTACTGTTATTTAAATATTCAATATTATAGAAACACAGCTATTTAAATGATTGTAAATGGTGCTTTAGAGAACTAAGCAAACTTTCGTGCCATTTCTGTGCGTGAATATTTCATTCGGATTTTCTCAGCGTGGTGGAATCATGATACGATACAGTGGTTATCTTAATACAGTGAATGTGTAGAAGTAAAATATGCAAACATAATACATTGTCAGAAATGTTTTCTATATATATTATAGGTGCAATCATTTGAAGAGTTGTCGTGTGATGGAGGATGAGACAAGTTGTGTGTAAGGAATTGAAAAATGACTGAGTAATTGGCCCCAGATGGGTCACATCATTATGTTGATGACGAGGTTGATGGTAATAGGGATGATGAAACGACGAGGATCGTGCTTCTTGAAATGTCTAATGTAAAAAGCCTGGAAGTAACTTGTCATTGTATTGCTATTATTGCTTTTGTTGAATCCCCTTGGCTGTGCTCTGAAGTGAACACAGCAATAACTTCACTGTTTTCTTGCCTCCCGTCGTCCTTGTGTTTTTTTATATTTTCGTACGCAAAAGCTGTGGGAACGAGACGAGTTAAATAATAATAATAACAAGAAGGGTATAAAAAGTCTTGGGACTCTTTTCAGGATTTGTCAACGTCTCTTTTTCTGACTGCCTGGTTTTGGTTTCCTCCACTTTCATTTTATAAAAGAAATGTGTTTGTGCTGCCGTCATCAGCAAAGGATGCTCTAGAAGAGCTCCCTCCTAACTCAA
Source organism: Callyntrura sp. NNG-2020 (assembly GCA_027744055.1). Classification (NCBI taxonomy): domain Eukaryota; kingdom Metazoa; phylum Arthropoda; class Collembola; order Entomobryomorpha; family Paronellidae; genus Callyntrura; species Callyntrura sp. NNG-2020. The sequence continues at coordinate 12,146 of JAHZNE010005668.1, forward strand.
AGATACATGGGCATATACGAAAATATTCATTTAGAAATAGTGGAAATGCCCATTTATCTTGGTTTTTATGATGAATAACTGATTTATCATGCGAAAGAAAAAGAAACCAGTCAATGCGTATATTCGTTTCTTGTACTAATTTACCAACAGCTAAAGTCCAATTTTGTAATGTTACTAGTGGAAGTCGCCAGCAATAGGAAGAACGCATGGGAAATTTCCTAGAGAGAACATTATATTAAGAAATTCACATTTGTCCTTAATTCAGATAACTAATTAATGCTACTGAATTCAACGTGAAAATGACAAGAATAATAGGAATTAAGCGTCGGATAGGGAGCACTATCTCATTAGTTACATTTAAATCAACAATTTTTGTTCCACTCAAATCGATGCAAAATGTCTTCTACTCCAAACAAACCGCCTTGTCTTTGGCTATCAGTTTGGTCGAGAAAAGACGTGGCCCAAAACTTTCCCCATATTATGGTATATAGTAACTATGTGACAAGATAAAGTTTATGACTAGGGACGCTATGGAAATGGAAGAGTTGTACGAGAATAAAAATCGGCAAGTGAGGTTTTCTTCAGTTTTTACGATGATACTTCAGCAATTGCAAGTCTTTCGTTGCACTCTTGGGGTGTCAGGTGTAATTTTAATTTTGCACAAATGAGTCATGAAAATCCATGAGTTCATCTTCGGCCTTTGGGTGAGTGAGCCGCATTTCTTGATCTTCGGCGGATATAAAATTCACTGTTATATTTGATGTACTGTGTACACAAAGACTCTGATTCAGAGTAGAGTATGGAAGTGAGCAACAATGCTATCGTTCAAGGTTATAACAGCGATGAATAATTTTCACTTTTTATTCCGAGATAAAGGAATATAATTTTTAAAACTCTATGAATTCATCAATGATATATATCATCAAAAAGAACAGGAAAAATTCAACAAAACGCCTTATAAACTGTCTATATACAGGTTCTTAATAAAGAAATAAAGTCACATTAGTGATGAAAAGTACATTGTCGTTACGAGTATATGTAAACAACCAAACCAATCCTCTCTGAGAGTTTGGAGGTCCCCACTAATCATACCTAAATATTGACCAATTACACTAACGACCTGCCACATTCTTCTTCGGTATCATTTATCCTCACAGTACTTGGAGCATTAATTCTCGTTCTCCGTTCACACACGCCAAATACGTATTGGACAACATTAAATCAAATGCACCGAAAACCACTCTTCTGGGAAGCTATGCAGTAATAGAGTACAGTAAGCAAGTGATGTATATACATACAAATATCATATATAACACGTATATTCATCAGTTTCTTCTTTGAAGCTATGGAGGCTTGCGACGTAGCATTAAACCTCCTTGTCCTTATGTACATAAATGAACACTATGCGATACATCCTCCGATCCACCTTTATTTCGCCGAATGCTTTTTTTGTTACATAATGGTTTGATGATAAAAAAAATAATTGGAAACGCGACATAAAAGCAAAAATATAATTAAACAAGATTCTTGTCGAATGAGGTAGCGGAGATGTTCATTTTAATATCGATGAGAACCATATGTATCAGCCAGACGAAGTCAAACACTTGTCAAACAAACAAATTTGGTAGTTTTATGGAACTATAAGAGTCAAGAGACTGTTTGTACCGAATTTAATTCCGGTTCATTCAAGGATTTTAAATATATTTTATATATTCTATACATAACCTCCTTGGGTTCATCATCATTTAAGAAGTATATATTTATAGCTAGTTCATGATTATACCACAAGGGGTGTCACTTACATGTTGTGGCCATTAAGAAAGCAATCAAGAAAACGTCTCAATCGGATAAAACATTTTCAACATACAGTGACAGTAGAAATGAATGAACCTCATGATACCCTGCGGGATGCGGGGACAAAAAGAGTTGCATAGAAACCTGTCTTCAAACTCTCTCGCTAGTGAAAGTAGTACTGTGCGGACGGCCTTACAGAGTGAAATGTCAAATTTAATAGGTACCGCACAGTATTACGCTACCTTACTGGACAACGTTGGATGGACGGTTGACGATGTATTACGCAGCGGAGGACTTATAACCCTGATCTGCTCAATTCAAGGGCCATCGATTCCCATGCAATAAGACGGAATGTGACAGCCAAAAGTGTGTGGGCATAAAAACCAATCATAGACTATCATCTAAAGTAAGTAACAACATTGAAAAATTGGTTTGGTTCTTAGAATTTTTTCTGGTGTGGGTTGATGTGGCTAAGATGCTGTTGTCATGAGTGTTTTCAAGCGTTTTCCAAATCAACTCTAGATGGCAAACTATACGGTATCCCGGCTTGCTGTGCAGAAATTGTGCTGTGATTGTAGAGGCGAAATCAGCAACCGATCATTGGCAAAATACGTAAAACCAATATTTTCAAAAAAATAAATATTGAACAGCATTATCCAGGACAGTAGGTCTCAAAATGATTTGACTTGATGGTGTTCAGAGGTAAAACAAAGTTCAATGCGTTGGCACCGCACCGCTTTCGACTTTGATCCCGAGATGTCAAGTAAACCCATTCCGATGAAATTTGCTCAATGCCACAACTTCCCAGACTAAACTGGACACATAATTACCAATGGTGTTAAATAAAGAAACAAATCAATATCAAACGTTTATAATTAGCAAAAGGAGGACTACACTAACAATGGGCTATTCCATAGATAGATCGCAAAGAATATTAATTCTTCAGGAAGAAAAGGATCAACTTTGTTGCCCATCTGTAAACAACTAACATACAAATATGATGATCGTAAGTAGCTGAACTAGATCTGCTTCATTCGTGTAATAGGGTTCGTAAAATATTACGGAAACTTTCCGTTAATCTTTAATGGACTAACAAGAATTAACTTCCAATGAAAATGGAGAGTGACCTTTCACTTTTGATTGTCCTGATCAATTAGTCTTTAAAAGTTTTGTATGGTAACTATTGACAAGACTGAAGAATGAACAAGTTCGGTTCAGCTCTTCGGGTCCTTTTGGCCCACTTCCGGTTTGACGTGTCACTCCAAAGTATGAGTTAATCAAGAGTCTTGGACCCATTATTGTTTCCAGAAAACAATGACCAAATTCCTATTAGTTTCTGAGAAAAGGTCATTTGTTTGCGCTGACCTTTAACCTCCCTTTGCTCCTTAACCCTTTGATTAATAAGCACCAAACTCGGTATTCTTGATAAGCATAATCTAATGTATCATTCCACCAACTTTGAGCTCCAGTGGTGCGTATTATCACCGATTCTCATATCCTCGTTCTTCATTTCTCCCCCATGTATTTTGCCATTTAAGCTTGTAACTAAGTGATCTAAATATCCGTAAATGGGAAAAATACATGGGATTTTAACGAAGAACGAGGAAATGTGGATCGGTGGTAATAACGACCCTCATTTTTTAAATGACCTTACCCTTTTGACCCACTTCCGGTTTGACATAAGTCTCCAAAAGGGGAGGTTCAC
>JAHZNE010005669.1:0-13196 GCA_027744055.1 Callyntrura sp. NNG-2020
ACCACATATTTAACCACATATTTTGGTATTTTTAAGGACATAAACACATACATATTTTGGGCATTTTAGCAACATATTAATTGGAACTTTAATGATGACGAAGGAAAAAAGACGACGACAGGGAAGAAAAAAATGAAGACGTTTTGAATTGGGAAGCAGAGATCATTGGGATCGTTTATTACTGCTGTATTATAGCGTAACGCGTATAAAAAAGGTAACGATGAAGTCTTTGACTGGCGCATGGTGGTGGCAATAAAGGTGATATAGTTTGATAGCGGAGACGCATATATGCAGTATGCAAACATTTGGGGAAAAACGGTGTACATTGAGTGGTAGTGTTATAGTTATAACATCATAATCATTTTCAACCTACGTCTATACATCGCCGAGGAGAGGATTTACGGGCATTTAAAGTTATCGTAGTATATATGTGTATATACATCTTTATCGTACAAGCAGGTAAATAATAGATATTCATGCAGGTAATACGTATATTTTAAAAAAAGAAAGAGCGTCGCATAAAATGTGAAATCGTCGCTTTTGTTTTATAGAAAGCAGTCAAGTATAAAATTTGATGAGGATTTCACCACCTCTCTGCTGCTGTGTTCTTTTATTCTCCTTCTTCACATTTTATCCGAGCAGAGAGAATTTTGTATGACAACAGCCCCTCTTGTGGTGGTGACACTTGTCTACTTTATGAGAGTACTTTTTCTCTCCCGTTGTAACCAAGTGTAGGTGTTTCTACTGGTTCTGCTCATGAAGTGTCCTCTTCTGATCCTGTGATATAATACCAATACCTAATCAGCAGCAGGTTCTTATCTTCATCACCACATATATCCCACTTTTATAGCGTTTCAGTTTTACGGACGGATTCTGTTGAATGTACCCTATTGTACGCATTTCGTTTCGTAAAAATTTCATTATTATTGTTACTGTTATGGCAATTATGGCAGGTGTAAAATTGCTACTATTCAACCGAACAACGTTGGGGTTGTGATGTTACCAATTCTGTTCGAATAATTTTCGCCTGCGTTTTCTTGACAGGTAGGTTGGATGTAAACATGAAGCAGACTACTTTTGTGACTTGTATTTACTTAGAATGTTTATAACGACGTTTTTGTACACGTTGAATTACGTGTGTTGCATTTATCGTCGAGGAATAAAGCAAGGACAACAAGTTGAGGTGAAGTCGCTATTATCTGGTATGGTTGGCTATAAATATATTACCACTCCGCTGCTGTAATTTGGGCTTATTTTGGCAGAAACATCGACAGGGAGAGGGAGAGAGCGAGAGGCACGATGGGAGGATCTATAATCAATGAAAATGCCAGAATAAAATGACATTGTGTTGCTGTCATTGTTTTTTTTAAAGAAATGGAACAAGAATACTAGTATAGCATAGGTGTATGAACTTCATGAGCACGTTATCTTTCCATAAATGCCCCATCATCATCCTCCCCCAAAAAACGTCAGGAAAGCGTATGCACACACCTATAACTTATTTAGACATTCTCAACGTAACAGCGTGATGTATGTATATATTTGTGTTAAAGCGGTATGCGTAATTGTATCTATTTGTATCTACCCCATCAGCAAACAGTACTACCGTTTGTTGTAATTTTCATAGCGTGAAACTATTTATGATTAACTCTGGGCTAGGAGAACAACGGTAAAGAGGGGGAGACGGTGAATGCGGACGGTTAGATATGTTCGACGTGTAAGTTTGGTACGTCATTGACAGCTTGTTATTATAGACTCTTCCTTGTACAATATAATACTTCTTTTAGTCTAAAGAGACAGAGAGTGCTGATTATGAAATATTCAATAAGTGGAACGCTGCCACTTCTGACTTCTACTCTGAACATGTCAGGTTCAGCTGATTTTGGAATTTTGGTTTTACGCTTAGACAGTGCTGTGCTGTTTCTCTCGTCTTCGCTATTTTTTCCATCATTATCTTTCTGAATTCTTCTCGTCTTCGGCTACGACGCTGTTCACTCCTGTTTTGTAAATTTGTATCGCCGTTTATGTGGGGTACAAAAGAGCTAAACTACAAAATGTGTTACATTACCAAAAAGCCGTGCAAAATTCAACTGTTCAATGATGAGATGAAGCTGAAAAGCTCTCTCTCTCTCTCTGTCTTTCGCTCTATCCATAACGTACTTACTTTACTTCTGACTTTGATATGATGACTCGCACTCGCACTCTTGTCATGTGGCACTGAACTGCCAAATAAGTATATAAGAAGAGAGGTGCCAGTGCCACTCACTCTTTTCATTCCTCCACACGGTTCTTCTCAGTTCTGAATAGCAAGTGATATAATTTATATTTTTCTATTGCATCTGCTCCTCAGACAAGTCAGCCACACTCAAAAAGAGAATATCTATAAATCCACTTGCCATTTTTCTGGAGTAAATCAATACAACACCATCAGCTTCATTGCTATTTGCTGCTCTCGCTCTCGAAAATATTTTTCTGTTTCGTTGTACACAATGGGGGTAGCTGTTTTATTAGACTAGTTATTATACCAATGCACTGGTAGTCGAACATTCCCTCCTCATTTCGCATTTGCACCTCCGTTTCCACTAGCGAAATACACGAATATTTCAAAAGTGTTTTCACTCTCCCATTGTCTATCGAAAAATACAAAAATAATACTACCTAGTCATCTTCTAGGTGTATCTATACATCCGCAGAGAAATTGACTTTTTTTTACTACGACGTTGTTCAACACTCCTCTTCTTAATACTGAGAGTACCAGTTGTAGTAGGAGCCATAGAGTGGTTGTCGAAGTAGTGTGTAGCTCGTTTTATTTTTTGCCATTACACGAGGCATATGCCAATTTAGAAAATTCCTTTGGATCCTTTCTCTCCCACTAACTCCCTCTTGCAATTCAATCTAAAAAAAACTCCCTTCTCACTCTGTCTCATCGCCTTTATTTATATGCATGGAAAACTCATACCTACTTACTCAGCATAATAATAAGAAAGAAGCGAATAAAATATGGGAAGGAATGGAATTACGAGCGATCTACGGGCTTTTATAATCATAAATGTAACTATGGGGACATGTAAGAGAGTATGAAATACATGCGTATGTGCTCCATTATTGCACTATTATTACTATTTAAGCAAAAAATCAGAGGAGGCGGCGGAGGATGGTGGAGGTGTATGGTGTATAGAGTATGGCAATCGTGGTCCCACTACTAGTTGTGGTAGTAGGCATAGTGGCATTTCCACTATTACTCCATCGTTGTCATCATCATTCTCCCATCATCGTCAGGAGCATCGTCAATCGTCGTCGTCGTCAACCAATATCGTCATATACATATTAGATTGATAGTTTGATAGTGGAAGAAGCGGTAGTAAGGTAAATCGAAAGGGGGAGAGAATGAGTGAGCAATAAAATCACTGACAATGCATATTAATGCCTCTATTGTGGCAATTCATCTGCTATAATAGTAGTCGTATAACATGATCATCATTATCACGATGACGGCAACAGCGATGATGATGCAGAAGTAGTGGCTGTAGTAATAGTAGTAGTTGTAGTAGTAGTAGTAGTAGTAGTAGTAGTAGCTTCATAAAATTTAACAGGCTCTTCTTTTTCTCCGTTTGCGCTCTTTTTTTCACGCCAATCCACAAATCTAGCAACGAGCCTGTGTGTATTACTCTTTCAGTGGTGGTATTGAATGAATAATATGTGAGTAGTGAGAGCAAAAGTGATGTTGGCAGGAGGAAAGTGAGAGAGAAAAGAAGAAGCGACATGGCATTTTTAAACACATTTCTCTCATCATCATCGTCATCTAGCAGTAGAATCATCATCACATAATCCTCTTCCACTCTAGTACTCTACCCTACTCTGCAGACTCACTTTACCACACTAACCATTCACCCACCCATACATACATACACATTTAGTCGCAGTTTTTTCATTTCTCTCTCAAGAAGGCTTTTTAATGTTTAAATGGAATGAATAGTAAATTTGATGCAAAAAATGTTGAGGGAGAGAGAGAGGGAGAAGAGAAAAAGCCCACTTTTCAAAAATAAAACAGTCAGCCGTTACGACATCAAAAGCTTCTCTTTATGAAGAAGAAAAACTTGACAGTAGTCCCACATTATTTTCGCTTTTTGTGCGCCATTCCAAAAACCTCTTCTCCAGCAGCAGCAGCATCACCACTGCTGCCGCCACCACCACCACCACTTGCGATGCAATAATGCCCTCTTTTGCAATAAACATTATGCAAAAAAGGAGAGCGAGAAAGAGAGAAGGAATTTCTTGGAGAGGAAAAACGAACATGAGCAAAAGCTAAGAGTCTGTAGACTGTGCGTCAGGCTACTAACAAGTATTTATTCTATATCAAAACTGCTCACGACAGGATGATATTCCTCTGTCCCTCTCTTTACTACATCTCCACAGGATCAAGAAAAGAAGTGGAAAAGAGAAAACAGTGGAGAAAGAAAGAAAGAAAATCTCGTAATGCATCTACGGCTCTTATTCTTCCTCCTCTTCTTGTTACGCTTTTTTCTCGAACAGAAGATGCATATGCGTGTATCTTCCATACTATTAGTATAATTCTTTCCTGATATGATATATACGACTGGCGGTAGTAAAACTTGGCATTGCATTGATTCAGCAGCAGTGCAGAGCACAGCATTATTTTTTGATCGTATAAATATACGCTTCATCTTTAATATTATGTCAAGTCAATCCACTCTATTTTGAAAAGTTTACAATAACGTTCGAAAAATACATGGATATCCGATGATATACCAATATGTATTGACAATATATCACATCCAAGTACTGTGCTCATATCTCTCTCTCTCTCTGTCTCTCTCCCGCTCTGGTTTTTGCAGATCGCGTCCTGACAGAAATTTATGTTGCGGTACAAGAAACCCAACGGAGAGGATGATAAAAAGTAACGGGAAAATGTGATGACAGAAAAACGGACGGGAAAGGAAATAAAGTCGAAGTAACATGTTCTAAATAATAAAAAACTGTATATCCTGTTTATGCCCTGTATGTGTACATACGTGATCCACATTTACGCCAAAGACGGAGACGTAAGATGAAGGGAAGCAGATAAAAACGAAGTAAAAAGTTGTACCAGAAAAAAACTACAAAGTTGTATATCAGCAAAAAGGACACAAATTTACTTCAGTGGTAACAAATGAACCATATACTGCGTATTACGTTACGACAGAAAAAATATCGTCATTATCGTCATCATCGTCGTCGTCACCAGCATCGGGGGTTTTTCGACAGTGAACTTAACTGAACCAAATGCACCGTGATTTCTTTCCGTGTTCTTTTCTACTGCGGTGTGCTTGCTTTTATTCTTAGTACTACTCATTATAACCGTTTCGATATGACTTGACGAAACAAATATCGTTCGTGTATTGTATCAACGAAGCGAGAAAATCATATATGCTGCAACAAAATCATATGGCACCGTACTGACATGTAAACTGCAAAAAAAAACATAACTCACCCCGTCGCTGTTTCAAGTTTAAATAAGATAATAATATTGACAAAAAAGAAGTATTTTTACGACTGCAATTCAGTCTTGTGAAATTTTCTCTTGTTCCCAGGGAGCACTTACCAGAGACAAGATTACTGAGAACTTTTTTCTCTCTTGGTAGAGATTTTTTCCCTAAGTTTTTCATCGTCATCGTTGCGATCCCCATTATAATTTTCATTGCGACAACAGCAGTTGTCATGGTAATTTGAAACTGTTGTGTAAAATGGGGACTGGTATGTAAATCGCAGCGCAAGATTCCCGTTGTCAGTAATTTTTGGAATAATGTCAACTCCAGTTACAGGCAGTGTGCAATTGAGCGTCTGCACTGCATAGAGAGGAGACGGAGATGACGCCGTGTGTGAGCATCTTTAAGTGGCGCGATTTTTATGTACTTCCCGTGTGATCTTTTTCTGCAGATCATCCTTACATCAAGTGTAAGAACAGCCACTTTTCTAAAAAGAAAGGCAAAAAAAATATTTAAACATTGTTGCCAACGTAATTATTGCTTGCCGTTATGTAAGCGGCCTAAGTTTTACTCTAATCCCGTCATCATCGTGTTGTCGTCGCCCGCCTGGGTCTGTTGCTAATACGGCACAAAAAAGAAAAAACAAACTTTCTTCTTTTTTTCGTTTAAGCTTCACTCCTGCATGCTCCTCATCATCGTCTAAATCTTCTTAAACAAAAAATAAAGTAGCAAAAAACTTGGTTGTTTAAGTTAAAGTGGTGGTGGTGTTGTTATTGTTACATGTGCACACGAGACTCTCCTTCTCCCTGGCGGTATATATTTAAGCAATCTGCTAGCGTTGAAAAATTATTGAGTGTGCTCACTATTTTGGTACTTTGCTGACTTGCGTGTAGGGAAAAAATGGCAGCAGCAGTGGCAGCACCAACATCAGCAAAAGCAGCATAGTGCCCGTAATATAAACAACTTTGAAGCGAAACTTGTTAATAAAAGCTGAAACTTGTTAATAAAAGCTGAAACTACCTAGTCAAGTAACTACCCAGAGTGGTGGGGACGACGGTGGCGTGCCCAAAAAAGTAAAATAACTTTTTTGCTAACATACTTACTTACTTGGTACTTTACGTATACATATATACTTATAGTATGTGTATTCATGTATATATCTTCATGTTTGTTGTCGTCCGCGCGCGCTTTCTCTTGCTTCTTCATTCTTACTTCCGTTGGAAGGAAATACACAAGAAAAATACGATATAATAAAGCAAACCACTGAACGGTGATTGTTTCAGTTTTTGTTACTCTGTTTATAGCTGTTTCGTGTGCTCTGTACTCTCTCTCTCTGTTCGCTCTGTCAAGGCTCTTTCAGCAAAGTGCGGCGAGGAAGACGAGAGAAAAAGCATACATGTATTTTCCACGTAATAAAATTGATACTTTTGACTGTATGTTGTGAATTTTGTCCTTTTTCTTTACGTTTTCTCCGCTGTTACTCCCCGTTGCAATATATGAGCACGTAGTCCAAAACTGCCTTTGATGGACGGACAGACATACAAAAGAGGGAGTCAGTCACCTCGAAAAAACAAAGAAAAAAAATAATAGAATTACTTGTCCTGCAGAACAAGTAGCAGCATCAAGCTTTTTTTGCATAAATCTCATAAGAAAAAGTACTTCATAACAGCAGGATCGCTCCGCACACTACTTTTTTATTCTCCGCTTTCTCTCTTTTTCTCTCTGGTGTACAATTTTTCGCCATAATTTTTTTCATAACTTTTCTCCCTCTTCTCTACTTTTTTCGCGAAACGACGCAGAACAAAATTATTACAAACAGAAAAAAGTGATTGCATGGGACGGTGTTAGTGGTAGTGGCACTACTCGCGGCAGAAGAAAGAGTGGGAGTGTAGCGAGTTTTGTACTTGTATTTTTGTTTGTGTATTTATGTCACGAAAATAATATACTGTTCAATGAATATACCATTGTTATTGTCGTAAAAATGGAGAGGGACAGGCACATATAACGAGAGGGAGAGAGAGAGAGAAAGAGAAAGATAAAACTTTTTTTGCATTTGAATGAAAAAAGGAGGAGAATAAAAAATATAGGGAGATATAAACAGGCTCGTAAAAAGTATACTCCTTGGGTAGCAGTGTGGCTGGTTGATGGTTTTGCTGGTGCGATATAACGATGCTGCTGATGATAATGAATGAGAGAGTCAGCAAGGACGACTAAACAAACTACGCCATACGTAGGCTTACAAATGTATATTAATATTATACGCCCACATAAAAGTATGTCTGTTGGGTACAATATTGCATGTACAAAAATAACACACGCTTTGTATCACTTTGTCTCGCAGTATATTTTTTCGCCAGTCGTTCTCTTTCTAATCATAATAGAAAAAAGTAGAGTCAATAGAGGACATCCAGAGAAAAAAAAACAAGTTTTTATAAGATGAAGCTGATAATGATTAGAAGGACGACTAGGGGAAACTGCTACTGCTGCTGTTGCGTTGCTGTTGGTAAAGCATACGGGAAGCCATTAAGAGATTCATCATTAACAACGGCAGTAGTAGTGGTGGGGGTGGATGATAGTTGCAGTTTGTCGTAGTAGCGGTGTTGGCTTTTATACAGGCATAGTCATCATCCCATCGTTAGAGAGAACGCCATCCACATCACCATCTCACGTGCGTAGAAACTTGAAGTTGTATCCTCATCTTTCCCCTAGTTTCCAGTTACATCCATACTATATAATCATACATTTATCGTCAAAAAAATACGTCTCTAGACTCCACTCATCATTATCATCGAGAGTAGCCTACCACCACCACCACCACAACCACCAACTCTTCAAACCTCATATTCGAGATCGTCATCATCACCATCGGCACAACATTCAACATCCGAAACTTTTTCCAGCTTCATCTTCAATCCGCGTCGTTGTCCTCAACGCTCTCTCGTTTGTTGTCATTGCCCACTGCTATATAGACAGAGGGAGAGAGAGACAAGAAGAAGAAAAAACAGAAGCAAGAAAAAGTCCCATCAGATGAGCAAGAAAGCGTGGACGAAATAGGAGAGCTGAATGAGATTTTTTTCTTCTTTAACATAGTATTTTTCTGTGGCGTCTCCCTCTCCCTCACACTCTGCTCCCCGCTCCCGTTTTCTGATCTTTGCTGTTGATGCAGCAAACTCTTGGGCCCGGTTTTTTCGGTTTAGAGAAGTTTAATATCTTCCAGGCACAAAGACAAGAGAAGCAGAAGGAAAAAAACGGAGTGAACGACCAGATAACACTGCAACTTTCTGAGAAAGAAATAGAGAGAAAGAGAGCTCAGCCTTCTGGCCAAGTATATAATAGGTACAAAAATATGTGTACCACATACCAGAGATATACATTCAGAATTTAATATTAGATTTTTAATAGATCGCTGTCTTACTGGCAACCCATGCCTAGAATAATGTAATATAGAAAGTACAATGACGAGACGACTAGGTAGATAGATGGGCTTCAAACTTAACGATTCATTTTTTCTGTCATCCGTACAAAAACAATATTGTGTAGGTAATATTAAAACAATATATTAGAGAGGGAGAGGAAGAGAGTAAGGCACAGAGCAGGCTCACTCTCACAAGCAAAACGGGATAATAGCAGGAGCAGTATCAAGGGAGCAAGAGAAAAAAACACAGAGTCAGCAGGGTGCAATTCCATTTTCATATAACAGGGAAATCTACATGTGATTTATATTATTATTATTCTGTTACGATGATGATGATCATGATTTCTTCCCTTAACTCGCCGTCTTCCTCTTCTCTGCAGTTGCCTCTCTTTTGTGGCTTCCACTTTGCCAACTTTGTTATGCCTTGTCTTTCTTCATAATAATCAGCAGCATCACGAAAATGATGATGATCACTATAGTCATTATTATTATTATTGTTATTACGACTTCTACTACATCCATCCACAGTCAGACACACACAATGATGACGATAGTCTTCTTATGAGATTTGCTTTTCTTGAAGAATGTTATAAAAATAAAAAAGAATGACATCATTTGCATCATCGTACTATCATCAGACCATACCACCACCACCAACATCATCATCACCCTCGTTACCCTCAATGTTGCTTTGTGTTTTTTTTGTGGAATATTCAAAACTTTCATCCTTCTCCTCATTTCGTGACGATGATGATGATGAACACGGAGTACAGTCAAGTTGGTTGGTGCACACGTACTTTTGGTAGTTTTCTCTCTCTTCTGGTAAAACAGTAGAGGGCAGCCGTTGAAAATGGGGAGATTGAGGGAAAAAACTGTACGCATAATAATAATTCACCCTTTCCATCATCATAACAAACCATCATCACCGTCATCATCATCATCGTCGTCCGAAACGTCATGTCATGTTCATTTTTTCTTAGATTTGGATTTTACCAAAAAAAAATAAGAAACACTAACTAGAAGGGAAATGCAGGAAAATTGAAAAAAAATGCAAAACATACTATGTACAACATTCAGAGCAATTGGTTGGAAAGAGTAAACAATTTTACGGAATGCAAAGTTAAGCCCATGATGTCACCCACTCACGCAACTTGTGCGGCGGTCGACAGTGTGTTGATAGTCTCATTGGTGGTAAACTAAGGAGCGGCACTACTACTACTAGTAGTAGAAGAATTTTAGCGACGAAAAAAAATTAATGTGTACTTACCATCTACAAAGTAGGTAGGTATCTGTACAAGCACATTTTTAACTCATTTTAAAGAGTCCCATAAAAGATTGACGGTGAGTGGCAGGGCAGCGCTGCAGACAGAGTTAGACAGACTTTAATGCTCTCCCGTCATCATCATCATCGTGATCATCGCACGTGGAAAATGTACGAGAAGAAAGCGAGATTTATCTTTTCAGAAAAAATGTGCATGCCGGGTTAAGTAAGATTCAAAGAGGCACATTGCACAGGTACATACTCGTCCACCAACCACTCACGTCATTATTATTACTATATATACTCGTCATCCCTATGTTCCGCGCATTTGCAAGCTTCTCAGTATTATTATTATTATCATTATTATAAAGCATTTTCGACTCCATCCCAGGGGAATGGGTAATGCAAGTTCGTTTACAGAGTTATTTTTTATGGCAACAAACATCTATTATGCCATCTCTTTGCATTGCGTAATAGTAAAAAGTAATATTATGGTCCGGCGAGGAAAGAGTCAGGTAGAGGGGAACAAGATGAAAAATCTTGCTTCCTTTTTCAGACATTCATAACGTCCTATCTGTCCATTTCCGTCGACTGGTGTCGTCGTTCGCTTCTTTATAGACTCTACTCATACATCTTGCATGCTAGATATTTTTTATTCTTCTCTTTCTCGCTCTCTACTCTCTTGGCATGTATCTTATCATCATCGTCGTGACTGGCGCATGTAGTAAATTAAAGAAGTTAAGAATTGAACTGAAAGTACAAAGCATGTTGCCGGTCCCGACTCTCTCAAGCAGTTTGATAGATACTCTAATACGCACGAGTTGTTTAATTCGAACAAAACTGGAAACACACATTTCGCGTCCTATTCCGCTTTTCTCTTTTGAAATTTTTAACAAAAGCGCCACGCCGTCGTCGTCGTTGTCCTTTAGTGCAAAAAAACACAGCAACAGGAGCACATTGTATATAGACCAACATAACGAATTAGTGCGAGTTTCTTCTTTCTCGACAAGTGACTTTACTCGCTGCTACTTTTTTTCCTTTTCCGAGAATGAAGACAAGGGAAAAAATCCGGCACATACGACAAAATAACAAACTCACAACTTTTTTTTCTTTTGTGCCCTTCTTTTCTCCTTGTTCTTCGTGATCATCCTATTTTCTTGTTGTACAGGAGTCGGGAGAAAAGAAAAATTATAATGAGACATGTTTCTAACGCGGTGGTGAGTAATACTACTAGTAGTAGTGGTAATAGTAGTAGTCCTCCTGGAAGTTCGTAGTAGAGCAAACAAAAACTTTTGGAATGAGTGAGAGAGAGCGAGAGAAATAGACACAGAAAAAAGGAAAAGTAGAATAACTTCGGTGAAGAGAGAGAGAGAGAGAGAGGTAGGTGGATAAGCAAATAAAATAAATACATATTTTAGTACACGAGAGAAGGGATATCCTGTATTTTTTGTGGGCACCACCAGTATCTAGTGCGCTGTGCTAGTTGTGTCACAGTTATTTATTTAATTTGGAGATGGTAAAAAAAATCCTCCTGCAACAACTCACATGAGCAACTTTTTCCGACAAGCTTTTCGTTTTAAAGTAAGCCTGTATGTCTGTGTTTGTGTGGATGTGTGTGTGTGGTTGTGTACTTCCAACCGGAATATCTTACCAAAGTTTGAAATGGTGGTGGTGTACTCTCTGTGTGAATAGTCCTTGTGTGAGGCACTCATGCGTGTAGCATTGTGTACATAATAATACATTTATGTACGGTATTAAAAGTAAAATCAAAGAAAAACAAATACCTACGTAATCCTTTTTACGAAATACAGTCCCTCAACTTCCCCAGAATACCTTGTCTCCTTAGTGCACCAGCACTAGGGAAGAATGAGTGATGGACGGTAAAAACTAAAATGTGACACACCTGTACAGCTACTACTCTCTCTTGTGATTATTATTTTTTATTATTAGAAACCTCCTGTATTGTATTACGGTACTGCTAAGACCACCACACTTTCCGCTCGCAGTGTGACATAACACGATATAGAAATTATTTTGGAATGAGTTGTACTGTTATTGGAGCATAACAGGAGGAGTGAGTCAACTGATGTGCAAAGAGAGTAGGAGAGCCCCCTGGGCCCCCTCTTTGTTATGTTAATACTTCTGCTATTGTACACCACAACTGCATCTATCCATACATCTGCATTTACTCTTACTCACTTTTAATCGTGGTTGAAAGGTTGAAAGGGTCGTTCTCGTAAATACTTCCCTGTTTTCCCTCTCTCTCTCCCACCACGTCCGTATGAACCTTCTCTCCTAAAAACCACATGCACTTTTATTCAAAGCTGGAGATTATGTAAAGAGGGTTAAAATTCGTCATGTAAAATGCACCAGCAGAGTACATTTTATTTTGGGGAAGGGGCATTATTGCCCAGGATGTATGTATGTATGTATGTATACACGTGAGTTTACCTAGCTTAGTGGGATTTTCTCCTCTGGAAAAACACAAAAGTAGGCAGGAACACATCTACCTATGAATAATTTTAAGGTTATTCTCTTCCTTCATCCAGTTTTCAACAAAATGTGTTCTTTTCCAAGGACAATAATGTCGTAAATTCCTTTTTCTCTGTGCTACATTCTAATGGGTATCTGGCCCTGTGTTTAGGGGAAAATGGAAAAAAACAAGAGATGTACTTTCCTCCGTCATTTTGTGTATCTGTGAATCAGATGAATGGAACACAACAAAATGTACACTGGGAAAGGAATGAATGACTGCATTTTCTTGTCCAAATGGAAGGTGTATGTTCCCTCTTGATATATGGTAAAGCGCTCTGTGTATTTAAAAAAACGGAATTGTGGACTCCTCTGGTAATCTTGTAAGTACGGAGGCCTTTTTGAATTTATGTTGTTGTGTGGACATTGAAATGTGAAGCGAAGGAAGGCACAATGGGAAAGGGGGCAGGAACGGGTGTCTGTCTGTCTCGTTTATTCCTTACATTTGCCTACTTTTCTTAGACTCCGAGCAATGTCTCACTATCAAGCAGTATATATTACA
>JAHZNE010005670.1:0-12561 GCA_027744055.1 Callyntrura sp. NNG-2020
CGCATGGTTTGGATGGGAGCAGTGGAAAGTCGCCATCTAACTCACTTAAACCAATAATAATGATCTTTACCTCAGCACGGTTGGTTCCATGATGATGCTATATGTGGAAGGACCAGTTAATGAGCTGAGTGGTAACCACAATTCATATTAACATTACGTTTTATCTGAACATTTGTCGGGTAAACTGGTGCTGCTGCTGCTGCTGGTGGTGGTAGTGAGGGTGATGGCTCGTTTAGCCACTACCATATTATTATTACTATTACTATTGTTGCTACAACTATTCATCTTTTGACGAACAAAATGCTTATGTAGGAAACAAGTTGCGGCCTCGCACTCATCTTGTGCAGAAAAGCTCTTGCTCAGCTCTGCTCAATTTAATGCATCATTTAAAACACTAGCAACTCATTCGTAACACAACAGATAGATAGATAGCACATAAAAATCACGTTCGTTACTTGTCCACCTCTCTCCATCATCATGATACATCGTATCGGATTCCCGTCATCGTCACAATCATCATTATCATCTGTCCAAGTTCTAGCGCCAGTAACTACTAGCGTGATAGAAACTCTCAAATTGGAAGGTATGGCATAGGTAGGCAAAAGCGGCAATATGGCAAGAAACACGTTATAGCTAACTAACCGCATGCAAATAATATTAAATATTATTATTATTATTACTCCTACTTTTAACCCAAGCACTTGAGTCAAACTTAAGTGATTGTTTGGCCTAAAAGACAGGGACAGAAAGGGAAAAAAGAGGAAAACAGAGAGAGCAACTTACCGTTGCTGATTATCCTCGTGTTTGTTATCATATCCAAGCAAACACTGAAAATACATGATATTTCTACACACATTCATTCAGATTTTGTTTTTATGTTTTTCTTCTTTCTACCACAAAGATAAGTAAATGCAGATTTTTTTTTACTATCATTGGCAATGACAGAATGAAAGAATGCGCTTGTAAATAATGGACTTGGGGAAGCACGCATTACTATTACACTACAAGAATATCCTTTTCCTCAGCACAAATTCAAAAAGAAAAAAAAACATTTTATATATTTCGCGTGCATGTTGTCTTTTGGGAAGAAAATGAAAATGCCCGACTATGACCGCTACGACTACAACTACTGCCATAACAACAAGTACATTTTATAGTACGCGAACACAATCAAAGAATTGAGTATTTAGAACCGACTCAATGTAAAAAGAAGAAAAAAAACCTTGTTTCTTGAAAAGATAACATGTTCATGACTGTACGACGTATACATAAGTGACCATAGTTAGGGCTAGTTAGTTTTATATGACTGCTCAAAGACTGTCAGGAGTTGACAATACGATGTGGGTAGTTAGTTGATGCTAGAACATGGCTCCTCTCCTCTTCGCAGTCGTCTTAGCTTGCTGAAAAAAAATACTAAACATTCTGAAAATATGTGTAGTAGTGGTGGCAATAATGCTCGCATGCTTGTACAAAAGATAGCGAGTGCGAGCATTGCATGGTGGTTGGCAGCTCATTGAGCTTTGCATGTTACGTGTTTGTCGTTGTATATTTTATTATTCCTCCTTCTGTGCTCAATTGTCGTCGTGATGAATAAAATACTAACTTTTTCTTGACTATCCATGTTCTCTTCTCCTCACACCGGGCTGTCGTACATATTTAGACCGGAGAGTCATCATCATCATGATTTCTTTAGTGTTCAGCTCATGTAGATTAAATGTACTGTAACCCAAACGAATGAAACGAAATGTTCTGAGATACACACACACACGTACTTGCATATACTATAAAGAAAAATTAAGGCTACTACTATGCTATTCCACGCTGAACATGACAAACACACACACACACAAACGCATGCCTACTCCAATCTTCCATTTCGTTAAACTGGTATTAATTTTATGTTTGAGCTATATATGGAAAAGAGACGAGAGGCGATGAGACCGGATTTGGTTAGCCGGACGCTTTAATAACACCCTTTTTAGTGAATTTATTGGCTACCATAGTTAAGCTCCTAGATGCGTTAATTTGATCACCAAGCTTGATTACAGTGGAATTTTTATACGCTTTGTTTGTACCTTGGTTAAGCAGAAGATATATGAGTCTCACAGCGTGAATGCAGGCATCGAATCAAGTTGACCAAATTCATTCAAGTTCATGGGCATGTATACGAGGATGATGATGATAACCATAATAAAAAACATGAACATCCCAGAGTCGCCGGATTATTTGGTTATGAATATGAACATGGTGTTGTTGTTGGTAATAATGTGGCTGTGCACTACGTACAGAGTGTCAGAGATGATGCATCGATCATCTTGCAAAATAATCGAAATATTTTCAACACAAAACATTTTTTTTATTCTTGCACGGTCTGATTGTAAGCGGCGTCATTCTTTAGATTTAAAATTTTGGATTTTAAACAATGATCAAACCCACTACGTCCTATTTCTAAGTGGACTTAGGTATACATACATTTTATTTGTAAGCCGTTTGCAGTTAAAATATTGTGATGCTATGGAAAATGGCTCTTGCTATTACGGTAAAAGTGTAGAGGTACTGTAGACACATCGTCATTATTTTATGACGCTTGTTTTCTCTCCCACTAGCACTTCTACCCGTACACTTGTATTCAGCAAACACAGGCCAAGATTCTCTAATAGATTTAAATTGAGTGTGAAAAAAGTGCTGACAATTTGCCAAAATAAGGAGTAGATTTGATGGCACGAAGCTGGCGGTCGTCCATTTAAAAGGCTTTTTTTTGCATCAGAGAGAAGATCACAATTTTGATTATCCTCGTAAAAATTATCCATCTCTGATTCCGTGCGATAGCATTAGCATAAATACGGGACGCGAGAGTTGTGTGATATAGAGGGAGAGGGAAAAAGGAAGGCCGTTGACTGTTTTTTTTTCACAACGGCGATAAATAGAGATGAAAGAGATCACAGGGAAGGGGTAAACAGATATTGGTACAAATGCTCACCATAAAAGCCTGCTAAATATAAAGTAATAGGAAAGGCCCGGCAAAGGTAGACAGACGACTGTGTAGTTGGATTAGAGTGGAGAGGAGAGAGAGGGAGAATTTCTACTGTTACTCAACAACCTCGTATTTTGTGTATTCGATTTGTATACATGTTTAATGTGAGTGTATAATATGATGGGCCGTGTTTGTGTGTGTGTTCGGAGTGACAGGGAAAGAAGGGAGAGATATGATGCTATTGGAGATAATCAAGTTTCTTCAACTCCCTGCGGTTTTTCAATGTGCGCGTCAGCTCCATTGTGTGTTGTGCACTTTTTCATAGAATATCAACGAAACCAACGAAGGCAATTAAGTTATGTGAGTGTGTGTGTGTGTGTATGGATACGTATCGTGGAGAAAGATGCTTATGGAATATTTTTTTATCGGCGAATTTTACAACAAAAACAAGTAAACCCACCGGGAAACGGTTAAAAATCATCATACTCATCATCTATAATATATGTCAAAGCATGATATGTCAAAAAAGAAGGCAGGCATGCGGGGTGATTGTTGCACTGTCACAAACATTCATGTAGATAAATACGTGTACTGTTTTTCTTCTTGTTAATAAAGTGAGTTGTTGGAGGGGTAAATATTGTAGTGACGAGGACGGCGACGACGAGAGGACCGGGATCGTGATAGCATATAGTGGGGTAGTTGTGGTAGAAAGCTGAATTTTATTCACAGATGTACATTATATACCTATTCGAGTATTATTGTGCGTAGTACTAAATAGCAAGAGAGATAGAGAGAGGAGAGAGAGAAGAAAAGCGATGTCTGACTGCTGTTGGCATCATCATCGTAGTAATAGTAATCATCATCATTGGCAGTGCTTAAAACCACAACAACTGCATCATCAGTGCCATTTTTCAGATGATTTCAAGTGATAAAGCTCATAATACAACGTAAGCTCAGTTCAGTGGGATTGCTAGAAGAGATCAAAAGCGGAAAATCCGAAAAAAGATGGGGGAGTGAGCTATTATGTATAACAGTTTGGTATTAGTTGTTCTATAGACCCTTGTAGAGGAGAAAATGGGAGCAGCGGAGAATGATTATTACTATTATTTTATTATTTTTCCAACTCACAACAGTCCGTCTATTGTTGAGAAATGCTTTGCTGGGAATTGTAGGGATGCATGGTTGACTGTGACTGACGAAGAGATCTTGGCGGCGGCGGCGGTGGTAGCCATGGTTGAGATGGTAGGCTCGAATCGAAAATGAAATGGTTAAAGCCCCCATAATAATCATTTAATTTTTGTGTATAAATATCTATGACGCGCTTGTAGCCATGGTCTCACATTTGAAAGTACACAATATTATGTTTCATATTGTTGTTATCGCTATTATTTATATCATTATTTATATATCCTTGTACGCGAACAATCTCTCCTGAACTTGGAAAGGTTACATGATTACAATACGCTTATTTAGTTTAGAGAATAGAATACATTTTAGTATTTCTAGTGGGTAGAGAGGCTGTTGTGACGGTGGGAATTAGTGGGGGACATTCGCATGACTGCTTGTCAATGGCAAGAGATTAATTTAGTGTAAGTTGGCAAAGTGTTTGGGATTTTCGGTGTGTGTGATGAGATGATGATGATGAAATAAATCGGGCAACTGGGACAGAGAATGGCACGAGTATTAAGTTATCAAGGTAAATTTATATGGGTATATAGTGCAACTTTTAAAGAGCAGTGTCGTATGTGTGTGCATTTACAAAATTAGTGTGACTGCCAATGTGGGCAAACAAGTAAAGTAAAATATTACGGGAACTCACCGTTTAGAATAAAAGAAGGGAGGGGTCATGCACTTGTAGACTTGAAACATTTGCTGTACATCAATAATTTTTTTTTGTTTTTTCCTTCTGCTTGCCGGTGAGGCAATAGCTAATTGTTTTATGTATCATATTGTTAATGAAACACAATGTAAGATGAATGCAACGCATCAACATTTTACCAAGCAGGGTAAGTTCATTGTTTTTACAGAAGTACTTGCCATCAGCGTCATTTTTGTGCATATTTTATACATTAAAATGCAGTCAGTAAAATTGAGGAGCGATTGTCAGCGAGTGTCAATAATGTCAACGCTAAAGTAGCACAAACGTGATGAACATGTGTCAAAGAAAAGGTTGTCTACGATCCAACAATGTTCTTTTTTTACATAATATTCTTTAGCACAATGGTACGCTTGAAAGTAGAATACGCTGAAGTTGCGAGCGTCTCACTCAAAGGAAAAAAATCCTTTTATCGGGCGTACGTCTTTCAACGGTTACACTTGCAGACATCCATTTAATACGTAAATTTTTAATCCTATGGCAGTTCCTGGAATAAAAAGTGATGAGTTAAAATTATGTGAGTGGAATAAAAGTGGCGTCCTCCTTGTATTGACGGCCGATGCCGTCGCCTAGCCCGGCGGAGGAATGAAACTCATTATGCGAAGAAAAGGGAAATGGGAGAAAGAGATTGCATACATTATATTTTATTTGGTGCAGTTTAGTTAGCATACACACTGGGAGAAACAGTATAGATGCTCGGAAAGGCTATGCATATGTGTGTGTAGTAGGTAATATAGAGAAAAGGGGAATAAAGAGAGGAAGCATCACCAAAAACGTACTTATCTTTTGAGTCGATGAGAGCCTTTTTATGGTGAGATAGTGTAGGAAAGAGTGAGAGAGCAGAAGTGAGGGCAACACTGAAAGAAGAAAACAAGTACACAGTGAGTAGTGCGATTCATCTGAGTCATGATGATGAGAGCAAGCGTGGACTCGACTCGCTCTTCTTCACATCTCATCTCATTGATTCCATTCTCCCTTGGTGCTAGCTCTACTTTTAAAAAATACTACTCGTAATACCCCTGCCTTTGCTCTCTCTCTCTCTCACTCGCCAAAATACGATGTGCGGTTCTAGAGCAGATCCATTGAGCGGAAGTGCTATCTTTTCTCTCTTTCTTTCTCTCTCGCGTTCACTTTCTCGCTATTTTCCCTTTCCTTCATCCCATTATATTTTATATACGATGATGCTTGTAGTTATTCCCTCCATATATCCGAAAATGAGATAGTGCGGTGGCTTTTTTCTCTTCCACTCTACAAAAAAATCATGCCTCACTTTAACCCTCTATACGGCTGCTACTATAGCATTTTACTATATCACACATGCACACATAAACCTTCATCTCATATTATGAACACTAACTTGCCACAAACATACCAGAAGGGGTATGAAAAAATAGAATGAGAGGGAAGAAGCGAAGAGCGAGAAGATGTGTACATAAAAGGCGCTGAAACTGGCAGCAATTCGTGTGCAGAGAAGTACGATGGTTTTTTTGTGTACTATTAACCATCTACACGTTTAGAATAAAGTCGAGGAGGCAGAGAAACTACTAACCAGAGAGTGTCTGTTTGACTGTGATGTATATCCTCTTGGTTATTTTTTCTCTCCTCTCTCTTTTTTTTGAATTTTGTATGTGCGGATGAGGGAGAGAAGTAAAATAGTCAATAGTGCGCTATAGTAGTTGCAGTAATAATCCTTCTTGTTAGAACTCGTTACATTTTTCCCTCTTGCTACTTATTCTGCCGGCGATATTCATGTGTGATATGGACCGACTATAATATTAATATAGATGGTGTACACTTGGGTTATTCCATATATATATAAATATATAAATATATATGGAGATTCTCGTAGTACTACTGTCTGTCAGACATTGTCAAGTTTTATTAGACTACTGTTCTCTCTATTGGCTGCCCTTTTACATCGCATCGGACACATCTTTATGACTTCTCTCGTTTCCATTTTTGGTTGTCGTTTCTGTCCTCTTTGTGAACGAAGACGTTGACGAAGGTACATATAAATACGGATGTAGTAAATGTTTATATGTGTTAAAAGTGCTGGGACGGCTAGACGTAGACACACATACCGGGAAAGAAGATGAAAGAGAAAAAATGCAACGATACAGGAACTGAAAGATGGTAAAGCATATAAACATATAGAGTAGCTCTCAGGGAGGATGCGATGCTTGAACATTTTTCACTATATTAGGTCTATAATAGCCTGCATGCATGCGTGTGGAGAAATATAACATTTTTTTAGTCAAAGGACGTCGTCGTAGTTCATAGAATGAGGAGCACTCTATCATTATAATATTATTATGTTATGTAAGTTGAAGAGGTATGCAGGTTCCAGTGTGTACATGTATTTTTGTGCATGCGAAGTTGTGCTGAGTAGCATTTTCTTTCAATCTATCTTACTGTCTGCAGAAATTTCTCTCTCGCCTCTCTTCTCTTTTTTTACTTTACTGGATATGGTGGCGGAGACGACCTAAAGCAACTTGAAGACCAAGACGAGGAGGACGAGAAGAAAAATAAGAAATATTAGGAGATGGAGATGGATGGAGGGTTTCAACAGAATGTATCTGTGGAACAATTTATTCCCGTCCCTTTCCCCCTGCTTTCTGAGTTGGGGTTTCTTTTTCCCAGTTATATCTGTTCCAAATTGTTCGCGTCCTTTTCTATTCTCTTTCATGTACTTCCTTCTCCTCTCTTCGCGTATGATAGTCATATTTATTCTTCACCACTTCGAAATAAAGCAAGGTTTGGGGGGATTTTCTCCGGCCGTCGTAGTGCCACCAATGGCTCTGCTGGTAAAGTTAAGATACGTGATAACGATGGACGTATTACTGGACAGAGCATATGTGGATGTGCCTAGGGTAAAGTACACTTGTGATAGAGTAGGACCCGATGCACATTGTCTTTACCACACACATCCGCAGCTTAAGTACGAAATTCGCGTCGTTTTTCGTATTTCCTATTTGAAATCCGTACAAATAGTATGGAACGCTGAGCGACTATAATAGTTGCCAGAGAGAAGTGTTTGATGTAACAATGTCTCTTTATACGCAAAGGTTGTTTATACCTTCGACCGTAAGGTTCGTTTTTCTGAGAGTTAATGTGATGAGACTTAAAATGCTCAACAACTCTCCAACCAACCTACTTCACCGCTTCCTTTCCCGTCGTCGTTTCACCGCGCCTTGTACTTTTCCCACATTTTATTTTCCCCATATTTTCGCTACCTGGCATGATGTTCAACTATAGAAGTTTACAAGTTTGCGTATGGGAAGAGAAAGGTAATGGAGTAATGGAATTTGGTAGGGTAATATCTTTAGCTCACTTAGATCGTGATTCTTCTAGCGTGGCTGCGTAGCCACCTCATGACTTGGGCCAAATTTTGAACACGTTTTGTATTTGTGTAATAACAACATAATGGAACTGCCACTACTGCCGGTGTATTCGTTTCCTTTTACCCTCATATACATCACTCATAAAATGTCGGAGCACTAGACTGTTTATCTGTATACTTAAATTTGTTTTCCAACTGTACGCAGTGCTGTTGTAAGCAGCTCGCTTCTGCAAATGGTGTATTAGCATTAGGTGGATACAGTTTCACGCAACAACTCAACTGTGAAGGCTGGAAAGGTTTGTGGTAAAATGAATTTTGTATAGTACTCTTATATAGTATTAGATAGGATGGATTTCGGGTTGCCATGTGCAAATATGCAATTAATTATAGTTGTGATGTCGTTTGGCACCTCCGAAAAATTTGCATTTGCTGACGCTCGGTTTCTGAATTATGTAAACAACAAATCTGATCATACAGCTTCGGGGCGAATTATGGCTATGTGCCTACCATTTGTAAGCTCATGTACAAATATTATTATTGGTTTGTTCATCAAGTTAATTGAATTATATAAATTTTTATTGTATACATCGTCGAGCTGTTGAAGGCTTGAAACAAACATTATTTGCTGTATGCACTTCATAGTAATGGTGGATACGTCTACGTCTCTAATTTTAGTGGAGTCTTTTACGTTCGGAAAAGTATCAATCTACTAGGGTTTGAAACCACTCAACCATGAGAAACACTACTTGTATAGGGTATAACAGGGAGGGAGAGAGATGGAGCAATATAGCATTTTGGAGTGGATTATACCTCCATCCAAACCTTCACGGCGGACTGAGGAAGAACATAGTGGCTATCAAGGTGATTAAGGAGTATCGCTGTACACAAAGTGCAACTTGAGACTTTTGTAGACAAACGAAACGACAGAGAAGGGAAACGAGTAGAAGTCTTATGCGACGGTGTATGCAACCCTATTGTAATGGCGCTGGGTATATATTCCTTTACAAATTACGCTTTGTTTTGAAAAACTAGACTAATGACAAAAGACAAGCTAATATAAGCATAGGAGGTGTCATGCTTCATTCATACGTTTGGTTTAGTAGCAGAGAAGAAGTTTTCAGAACGGGTTTTAGTCATGTTCTCCGCTTTTTCTCACTTCCGCTCTTCTCCATAAGTCACGCAATACAGGACAAAACACCCTTCTTGGTTACATTTAACCACGTTGATACTTTTCTTGAAAACAAAGGGACCCAGAGACTTAGCGTAGTTAAGGCCAAGGAACGACGAAACATTACCTATTTTTAATACACTTGAAACCCATGCAATATTTGTGATGCATGAACTCTTAGTTGAAATAGATAGATGGATGGATGACTGTACAATGTTGTTGCTTTACGTCATAATTATATGATGCCAACATGCTTTCAAAATTTAGTTCACAAGTCATAATTAAAAAAATATTTAAATAATATAAAATCAGCCAACATAATTTTTATATGGCGCTGGGCGTGTAGAGCTGCTTTACCCTGCCAATAAAACTCCATAAAAATATCTGAAAAGCTAATGCTACATTATGTTGTTCCAGACGCCATTTTTATATACATCAAACGCACATTACAAGCAATAACTCAAACAAAAACGTTGAAACTCCCCGTTGAGATTTACCGTTTTGACGTAACAAATGTAATTGTTCAGCCAAAATATTATGCGGTGACAATAAAAATGCCCACGTAGAAGGTATAGACATTTCATAAAGTGCACGAATAAAATTCATCTTCACATTTTTTTATCTGCTACTAAAACCGTAATACAAGGAATACAGAAGTTGTAGAAGTGAACCAGCCACGTTTGATATGCAATGAAGAAAGGAGAGGAAGGGTACTGCTGTGATTTTTGGTAATGTGATTATTACACAATATAAATAATGGAATAACTAACAAAGTGGAGTACTTTTTTGTCTTCGTAGGAAGCAGTTTAAAATATAGGGGGATTTTTTTTGTTGTGTTGTTAATAAATTGAGAGGGTTTATATGTTTCTGTACAACCACATATATTGAAGGTAAAAGAACTGAGCTTTTTATGTCTGTCTGTCTGCCCGGTTATTTGTACAAAAGGTACCTTTCTCATATTTAGGACGCTTTTTAAGGTCTTTACGATACATTCGCTGCCAAATAACAATTCAAGTGTTGGTAAAACATGGTGCCGTATATCACTACGAAACACACTGTTCCTCTCATCAGCCTCACCAGAAAGCCCCATATGAAGTAATTCTTCTGTGTATGCAAGTAAACATGCATGAAATCTGAACACAATGAATGATCCGTCATCATCATTGTCGGGTCTGCATTTCCTTTTTTGTTTGGCTGTTTTGTAGTTATAATGTTATCAGTTGCAGTTGTGGTGTGTAGTCTTTGAAGGGAATCGTTTTTTTTCTTTGTGTATAAATTTTTTTTTGACTGACTGGGGCGAGTGAGTTGTAAAGGAGGAGAAAGGACAAAAGGAAAAATGAAATCATTATGGCGTTGTGAGTTATTATGAATTTTACAAATAAATTAAAAAGGTGGATTTTCTCTCCTCGTTTCACCCCACTTATGAGCAGGCTGGTTGTTATGATGATTAGATTGAGAGTGGAAGTGGTCAAATCTGTAGGGGAATAAAAATCACCATCACCAAGAAGTGTTACTTTGGCTTTTTTAATTTTTTGGAGAGGTGACGAAAAGGAGTGAAGTCGGAGTAGTTTCAAACGTATACACTTACACACTTGAATTGTGAGTGAATGTGAATGTTGTAAAAGCCCAAACTTGTAAAGTTAGTATTTTTTTCGTATTACAGTTCGTTGCGCTTTGTTTAGTAGTTTTACTGAGATTTAGAAGGAAACAATGGCTCTTTTGTAAACGGATCAATTATATTACGTAAACTTAACCGTTTACGACATTCAGGAGACCGCTTTTAAATGATTGATGCCAAACTTGTAGGTAGTAGTCGTAGCAGTAGTATAGTATACTGCATGCAGCAACTAAGTAATGGGGCGATGAATGTCGTACAATGGCCGCTGAGTCTGAATAAAAATATAGGGGAACAATAAAAAATATGAAATCGGGAAATTGCCCCTTAGTTGATACATACGATATAGTCACCGGAAAAATACACGCCTGCATAAACTACACAGGGGTAAGTGGTAACTATAAATTGTGTACGTACCTAACTGTGTGTATGTAAGCAGGCAACCCGTCAAAAATGGTTTGCTGTGCCGCAGAAGAAAATGAATAAAAATTTTGACAGCTTTTTACTTTTCATTTTCTCAGGGTCTACAGCTGTTGTTTGTTGAGCCACAGACTGAGCACTTACGGAGCTGCCTCATAATGGCATAAATAGGTGTGTAAAAACTTCAAAGTAGTAGCAATGTTAATGTTCCCGGGAAACAAAAAAACTTTTTAAGGACCGTTGCAGTCGTTACTGAATTTGAATATAGCTTTTACCACAACACAATTGCATGTGTTTCCAGTGTAGTTTGTCTTTACGACTTCCTTACGTTGTTAGTGGACATGTAAAAATTGCATTTACGTTCCGTGCTATACATTGGCTTAATGATTTGTATTTGTAGGTCTGCCTTGTTGTAATTGACAAGTTTGAAAAATATTGGTAGCATCTCAATAACTGAACAATGGCTCAAACGACGTGGTACGTTTTAAAGCAGAAACAATAATAAATATAACCAAAATTGACCTTTGGCAATTTTTATATTCGGAGGGGGTGAGAGGGGTTTCTCTCGGGATTATTTGTCCAGCGGCTAGTGTGTCCGTTCGTGGCGGTGTTTGACAGACAGTGGTATTTACCAACAATCAACGGCTTTTGAGTCCCTTTCGTACTTTCCTTTAATAGCAGAGCTTTCACAACATAGTCCGAGAAACGGGGCCTCTAAAATAAACCATTCCCCTGCGTATACAAACAAAAGTGTGTATATACTCTATATATATACTGACTCGCTGAGTATGTGTTTTTTTACATCAGACAGAATGATTTTATTACTACGTCAGAACACGTCCTCAATGCGACATAATGTAGAAAAAGCTACAACTGCACTCTGCACTGTACTGTCATTATTGTCATTCTCCACCGGGCTTGATTGAGCCCTTTTTTTGTTAAGGGCTTCTCCTTGTCTACTTTTTGTACAATTACTTCCATTCTACACTACTTATTTAGTTGTTACACACATTACAACATCAGAGATGGACCATCTTGTGGATATATAAGTACGTATGTCTGTAGATAGTCAGTCACCCATATGAGTGTGCTCGACATGGCGGTGATGTGATAGTTAGTTAGTGGTAGCTTTAGTAATAGTAACGTCACTTGATGAAGATTATGATGA
>JAHZNE010005671.1:0-14048 GCA_027744055.1 Callyntrura sp. NNG-2020
TAGAAGAAAATGTACACAAAGGGTCTTTCAAACTCCTGCTGTGTTTCTGGAACTCGACATGCAGCAGTGGCGGTGGTAGCACCAATATAGTCGTCCCTGCACATATTATTCCACGTACAGAATTCAGAGTAAGTCATTTGTTCAAATTGCGTTGGGTACAGGAGAGAAATGAATGGTGGGGAGAATCAGCCAACTAAATGTAAGCTCTGTGTACGGCACACACGCATACAAAACCGAGACTCAAAAAGACGGCACACTTTAGTTGCATGCAGGCATATAGTATTCTGCTGTGAGATGCGATGCGACTGGGTTTTTACATTTTCCTTTTCCAGCGAGTAAAACTCCTTTCTCCATTCTGTATGTTGTAGAAAAGGCATGGAAAGACGGGACAGTAAATGCAGTGCAGCTGTATTCGTCTTAACGTCAAGATATACATGTGGTGGTTTTATCCTTTTCTGCTGATGGTCTTTATTTTTTCTCGCTCACCCGGATCCTACAATAAAAATGGACTGTGTTGTTTTTCATTCAAAGTTGCACTCTGAGTGCTATCGTAGTGAATAGTGAAATTCGACCATGACCAATTTAATAAACCACTGCGGGTTGTCAGTTGACCATTAAAGGAGGAAAGATGGGGAAATGCCCTTGTGAAAATAATACACGCTAAAACGGTGAGATAAGGGGACTGCTAATTTTCAAAGTGTGTAGCGTTGACCTTTTAAAAGTGAACAATGCAGACAAAGGTAGAAAAGGACGATAACACAAAGGCTTCCACTCATTAATAGTTTTCCCCGTATCCCGGTAATGCCTGCATTATGGCAGTAATCTCTTGTTCGGCAGTATACAAGTACCACCTGAAAAGAAACGCACGGGCAGACTTTAGGTGGTTTCAAGTACCTTGTTGACTAAATAATTTCAGAGATATGATAGGCTTCAGCGACGAAAAAACCTAAATTGGCATCTGCGGGTGAAGTAGTTTAACGCTATTGACGTTTCCCTGATAAATGTGTAATTCTACAGGAAAATGGATGTAATTCACAACTCCCGGAACATGGAAGTAGGGCATATACGTGTGTGTACGAAGAAGTAATACAATTTAGGGAAAACATTAAAAGTTTATACTGGAATAACAACCCAAGTGATAGTAAATACTCCCCGTAGGATGATAGCCAATGAGTCTTGACGGAGTAACAACATCCTTTCTCTGATCGTGAGTTTGTTGCCAGCCGTCATCAAAAGCATTACAACAAGTTCGGTAGTTGTTAGTATTGTTTCGCAATATCCTCAACTCATTGGAAATTCCCATTCTGAGGTGCCTTCATCTGGAGAACAAAATTCTACCAGACAACGCTGCAAATTGTAGTATCACCCTCTTGGAACGTTGTTCATACAATAATACACAGGTAATTAACTAATATTTTTTGCTATCCTCCTTTCGAATGCTTTAGACAGACATGAATTATTCATGGAATTACTATGTGACAATAGACCGCACATCAGTTCTTCTGACTGAGGACATATTAAAATCCCTTTTAATTTCGCTTACATGTGGGATGGCGTTTCCCGATCTAACAGATAATACAAATCAGTCTTAAAAGTCTACAGCCCTAAAAGTAAAAGCACATACAAAATCTAACATACTTACACACATGTTGTGTTGGGTTGCGGTGACACGTTTATTAGTCGTGCCGTCCGTAGTCCGTAGGAAAACAGGAAAATGGGACAGGACGGTGTGAGAGAGGAAACGAGATTTCATCTCTACAACGTAACCATCCATACAAGATAAACAGGAGATCGATGTTAGTTCGGAAATTTGGATGTGTAGGATTTCATTAAGACTGCGGCGTCTTGTGTTTAACCTAGCCTCAAGCTGTCTTTGTGCTAGTGATAGGAATATATCATTCAAGCCTCCCAGTGTAGTACTGAAACACAGGCATGGAGGCTTCTGCTTATATGGATACCTTATGTTTCTACTTGTTCAAGCAAAATATTGCAAATAACGTAAGGTACACAGGTAAAGAATATTTTGGTACACATGGTATGAATATTCGATATACGTAGTACGAAAAGCTGATAAATTTTAGATTTGAGGCATTGTTCAAGTTTGAATTTAGTTGTCAGTCAATTAGAATCAGACTTTCATGGCAGTCACCCCAATACACGTAAAGCAGCATGTCGGAGTACAGAGTACAGACACGTCAAATCTGTGAACTCTTCATTCTCATCGTAGGCTTAAAATCTAATTAGATGAGAGGACACGGGATTTCTCTGAACTGCCACATCCCTGACTTTGTTACGCGATTGAGAAAAGTCACAAAATATTCTCACAAAAGGCAAACTAGAAACCAAAAAGCCAACATTTTGTTGGAGATGAAACAAGATAAACGAGAGGTTGCTGTGATTATAAGCAGACTTATTATAGCATGTTGCCGGCACGGCAGTTCATACATGTAGTAACTTTCACTTTCAAATGAACCACACGTTTGTAATTTTCTGTTAATTAAGTTGCCCTAGTCTTAACCATCCCCAACGTTGATATTGTCGGGTTCAGATTGGGATGTCTATTTCCGGTTTCTTTAATAAATACGTGTGCGGTGGTGAAGGTGGAACTGCGGTGTGCTGTACCATGTAGCCATTTTCCCAGCTACAGCGGATTTCATTATCCGTTTCGGAAACTTAATAATTCACATCACATCTTCTCAAATTAGTGGCAATCCTAATGTGAGCTACTTTTCAGTTTTCACATTCAATCAAGCATACGCTTTAGCTTCTTTACATAGGGAATTACTTTCACAAACCGACAGGAATGTACCTGCTACCATGATGAACAAAATAATTAGCGAGCTGCAGTGGTTGGTTATCCAACCATATTTACTGAACTAATTACAAGCTTCCAAGTATGCACTGTAGTTATTAGCATGGGTTGTTGTGAATGTATGTATGAAATGAACTGAAAACTGGTACTACATGGGATGCAGGAATTATGGGTTGCTGACGTATATGTTGTTTGTGCAATGATATTACGTACTCCATTTGTTTTAACTTGTTCAAATGACTATACTTTTGACAGGACTCCATTTTTTCAGGTAGCATTAAACATATGATATCCCTTTCTGTAAGTAAGCATGTGTCCACGAAGAACGACAAATAGGGATTTCTCTTTCAAAATTTTTTTTCTGTTTGTTTTCAAAATATAATTTGTTTACTAAAATGAAATGTACTTTACGTGTGCTAAGGAAAGACTCTATATAGTCACTTTTTTCTGGTTTCCCATGCGGGAAAGACAAACATTACCCGTTCATCCCTAACGTCATTGGAAAGTTGATCCTGAAGGAAATCCACTTTAAAAGCAGAGAAGTTTCGGTGAAAGCAACACCCTTTTCATCATCCTTTACTCAAAAGCCTTAAAAGCCAATCAATTTTTTTATATCACGTTGCACTTTTCTGTAGGCGTCGATATCAAGTTTGCTAACATTGCATTTTCCTCTTCAGCACAGCTTGTTGACCTTTTTCAATTTTCCATCGCCGCACTTACCATTACTGGCGCCGTGTGCTAGATAATGTCAAGAGGATAGTATTACCTTTTATTCTGTCCTCTGTGGCTTCGGTTAGACGTCAAAAATGGGAAAGGGAACAACGCCATAATCTGTATGGGATGCAAGGAAAAAAGTCTGACATAGTAGCTGTAAGCCCAAAATTCACCTTTTACATGAATGTAGTAATAGTGTAATGAGAATGGACAGGTGCGAGACGTGGAAATTGATATGATGCATTGCACAAGCATTGAACCATTCATTATAGCAAGATTTGCTCCACTTCATCAAGTTTCTTCCAAATATACGAATGCGCCAGAGAAAGGTGGCAAGCGTATTTTCACCACAGTAGTTTGAGAAAAAGGAAGAATAATTAATTTAGTCTCTTATAATAATACGTTATTTAACGACGAGGGGCACTCTACGAGCTGATGGGAGGAAAGGGGAGCTTTGTCAACACTTTCTAGATGGAAAGAAAGACAATAAACCCTCTAGGGAAATTTTCGACGAGGCCATCATCCAGAAAACATGGTTATATAAAGTAGTACTGATAATACTACGTTGCTGAAGTGAAGCGTTTTTCTGTGATATTAGTATATGACGCGGTCATTGCAACTTTCTACGAGTATGAACGAATACAC
Source organism: Callyntrura sp. NNG-2020 (assembly GCA_027744055.1). NCBI lineage: Eukaryota > Metazoa > Arthropoda > Collembola > Entomobryomorpha > Paronellidae > Callyntrura > Callyntrura sp. NNG-2020. Next base: position 4,172 of record JAHZNE010005671.1, read on the forward strand.
TAAAGCTGTGGTGAAAAGTTAAAAGCATTGTCTTGCTTCCTTTGTCAACAATAAAACGAGTATTTATGTTCATTAGAAGGGCAATATAACATAAAATGTACAAGTGCTACTGTGGCGGTGTAAAAGAAGAAGGATGATACGAAATATTCGTAACTTTGTTTCGTTTCGTAGGACGGTAACTCTCCGTTACTGATCTCTCTGGGGCTAGCTAGACATACCAACGTTGTGCAATCAATGCAAAGTGCAAACCTCCATAATACATAAGATTTCTCACTTTGCTCATTCTCATTAGCAACTTTTGTACTCCCAGTACCCCCACGTTAATATGAAACAAAACAACAGAGCTCGTCGTCGTAGCAGAAGGAGCAGTTTTCGGTAACAATATTTTGCTAATGAACTTTACTAGTATAATGATATGAAATTAACGGAATGGAAAAACGGGCTGCCTGGCCTGACCTAGGATTACAAATGGTGCAATGAAGTAAAGGCTTGTTGTTGTGTACTTTAGTTTGTGCTTTTCGAGATTCTGCCATGATCCGTCAGACAACATTATGCAAACACAAAACAGTTATTTATAAGCTTATTTGGAATAACATTTCAAAGTTGGTTGACATTTGGCTTATGCCGCGGTTGGGTGAGCTAATCTAACTCTCTCCATGTACACAATATAAAAGGCTGCACGGGTTCAAGTAATATGCCATTCATTTTGTAGTTAGTCTCAAGATAGGCGATGCATCTAAAGAACAACCGTATACTAGCCGTCAAATTCCGAAAAAATGCTTTTAGGTACATATACAATGTTTCGCGGCTCATGAAAATAGCAAAAATAGTACAGTGGGTAAGCGAAATTATTTATTAATGTGGGTCTCCGGATCAAGCCTTTTTCCAGGTGTCCACGGTGTGCTTTTGTGTTTATAATAAATTGTTATATCCAATCCTTTCTAAAGTCTTGAAGTGTGGCTTTGCAAAACCCCAATTTTTTGAAAATGACATTTTGCATTTTTAAAATGAAGACCAAGCGTTTTGGTGGCAATAGCGCCATAGCTCTAGCATTAATCTTATATACATATCAAATAGAATTATGCGGGGAAATGCTGTCAGATTAGGTAGTCAAACCAGTGACGTAAATAACTGCGCTACCTCGAATTCAATAGCGACAAATACAGTGCCAGCTTTAGTTTGTGAATTAAAAAGTGGGCCACACAGTACACATGTTTTACACGTTAGCTAGCATCAATATTTAACCGAACATTTACAACTGCTACTTGTACATGTGTATTTCATCATCATCGTTTTGATTTTCTAGTTTCAATTTGACTGAGTTGAAAAACCTCTTTTCAAGTGACCACGATATAAAAAGCGATAAGGCAGGTTACTAACATTTTCCTCGTTCCAGAAGCTATAAAAACGAATCGTGTACTAGTATGTACTAGAATGAACATGAGAACCTATATACATACATATCAAATATGCCTAACTACATCTGTGGAAAGGAGAAACATGTATGAGAAATTCTCATTTCTAAAAAACCTGAAGTAAGTTTCCAATCACACTGACGCCTAATTAGAAGTTCCTTCAAAATTTACTACACCGTTTGTTTAACAAGTTGCACATAGAAGCCACATGGCTTTAAAACTAAAAAGAAAGAGTACCTAAATTGACACAGCTGGTTACGGCTCATAAAACACGTGCCTATATGAAAAGTGTTCGGTTCGGCACCATTCATCATCCAGATAAAACATCATCGTATATTTTTTACGGTTCCATCAACATTTTCTACGTAACGCTCCACAAGCACTCATTCCAGCATAACTTTTAAGACAAAAACCTTTTACTTCCCTTCTCCCTCTTGTGTACTTTGCCCTAAAATCCCTCGGTCTTTGGCGTGTCAACGGAGAGGGGAATGGAGTGAGAAAACTTGAAAGAAAATTGTCAACTGGAAGCGCACTGTCAAAATAAATGATATAGGTTTTCAGACTTTGCCATCAGGTGTAATGACAGCGTGATCGCTAGTTTTCCGACCGGAAAAACAAAATAAGCCGTAGCAATACACCACAATGCGCTGATCAATAAATAAGTGGTAAACCAAAGATTATATATCTAACCACCTACAAACTTCATTTATTATGAATACTCACTTCAATCCTAAGAGTCTCTCGTAGTACGAATGAATTTTGCTTTTGCGGCTGTACAATGACAGTTTACGGACATCGTGGCACCTCTCAAAAATATGGTGATAAATCGACCTTTTAGTATAAATAACTACTTGCTCCGTTATTTATGGTTGTGAACAGGCGCAACATTAAAACACGCCCTGTAAAAGCGGTTCAAAAGAGCAAAAACTGCATTCCTACGCCTTTTCGTCCCAAACTGCGAGGAAAAGGGAAAGGTACACTATCAGCATTATTGTAAATACTCACCCTTTTTGTTAGCAAAAGCCCTGCTTCACAAATACAAGAGGTACGTATATTGTTGGCGGTGGGGAAAGAATGTTAAAGCATGAATTTGGCAAGTTGTACGTATTCCAAGAATATATTTTATTTATATTGTATACAATATAGCATTTTCACACAAGTGTGTACTCACCTTTCCAATCAACACACCGTGTGTAGCGAGATTTCGGCTCTCAACTCAACTTTCCTCGCTTTTGTATTGATTTTCGGCGCACATTCTGATAACTGTCGCGATGAAAGGGGATTTCGGTTCACTATGGGTCTAAATTATTCGGTACTGCTTTGTACAGAATGGGCCCATTTATTACAAGTTTGGGGAAGTACCAAGGTATCTTTTATTACTTTCATTTAATACATGCCTCGCTGTCGCTTGTGCCAAATAACCAATATATTCTATACTCCAATTTGCTTTGGGGTGGCTATTCGGCTGTTGGCAACCGCCAAACCGTTTAACGTACCAGCATCATTATTAGTCTTTAAAAGCAAGCCCACGTAATGTTTGTACCTACAGGAAAGTTCAATCTGCGTTTCCCCCAATATGCTCGTGCAATCGATTTTTCCGCCCCATTTAATACGGTGTTTAATTGCTGTACGATTTTTATTTTTGAGCATGTTACTGCTACAGTTATGGGATGTTTGTGACCCATTCAGTAGGGTTGTGATAATTTCGAGAATTAATTTCAACCTTCAGAGGATCTATATATAAGCACATGTATGTGTGTATGCACATGTTTGCAAAAGCAACACCCCTAAAACTACTGTTAACCTTTATAAGGTTAAATAAACCATTTTTATGTTTCTTTTCCCCACGTGCTAGTTGAAATGTGCCAATTTTAAAGGGGCTTGCCATGTTTGCTTATTCGAATCCCTTGAGCCTTTAATAAAATTAATCATAAAAAGCCTGAAAGTTTTCATTATCCCTGATGTACCTATAAGAGTGTTCATAAAGATACATTCGTACGTGTGTTATACACAAAAATATGGGACGTTACCCCAGTTGAAAGTCAAATTAAAATCTTTTGTGGTCTCTTGTTCTCTCATGTCAAGTTTCAAAGAGCTACGGCGGCAGAGGGAGTCTCTGCTGAGTAGTGAAGCGCAAGGAGAAAGTTTTTACATAAGTTATCCCATTTAACATTTGTTGAAACAGTAAGCTTGAGAGACTTTCCTCAAAAGAAAATGTCTTCATTGCTTCAAACTGCAAAGTTATTTATTGAGAAACATGCTTATACACGATTACTGTAATGGAAAAACGAGCATTCCGCAAATATAAGTCTACCAGAGCAAGAGAACGTCGCGTCGTCTATCGTCTTTGATGTACTTTTATTATTACTATAGATGGGCTCTAGAGATAATAAGTTGAACGAATCCACATACATGTGCACACATGCATAGTTAGAAAGATTCTTCGATCCGTGATGTATTTGTAATCTGTGGTACCCGTCACCCGTATGTTTTAAATAGCCAAATATCGAAGCCATTCCCACTCATTAAATTACATTTTGTGAACTTATGTACGTTTCATCATGGGGCGGAATTGGAATTCCATCGTTATGTTTTAGGTACATACATACACTGATATAGTATTATTATTACAACTGAAATAAATGCCTTTGTGGACTCGATTCAATTAAAGTTGATAATACGGTAAAATGAAGCACCTTCTAAAGGCGCTCTCTCATTTCTATTTGTGCCGTCTTCCATTACATCTTGACTGCATCAAAGAATAAATTGCTTCTTGGGGATTAAATCAATTGCTTTTCAAGAATAATGTCTTTTATGTTCACAGAAAGACGAAGAAGTGGACGAAAGAAGCAAACAACACCACTAATACCTACGGCCAAGTTTTCTGGTACTGTTCCTGTGTCCTGGTATCATGTCGCTGCGGTGCTGATAATGATAGCACTATCCGTGAAGGAGCTTCTCGCATTCTGCTAGCAGTGCGTCTTTATTGTTGGGAGAAAGTGAGTGGTGAGATGCGATCAGGAGAATGGCGACGACGACGATGATGATGTCTTTTGTTATGGAACAACAGCCCACGTTCTCAAAGTTTTGAAGCATCAACATCATCGACAGCATCAACAACAACCTTTCTCCACGAACGACTCTCGTCCTTCTGTTCTACAGGGAAGCGTATAGGCGGAATAATACAGTTTGAGTGGAAGTCGACTAATTTATTTACAAAAAAGCAGTTATATTGGCATCACCAGTTTCGACACTGGACTGAAGAGGGAAAACATATATACAAACATCATAAATTGCAGCAACTGCCAGCATTCAGGATAACAAAGAAAAGACGTAGTAGTGGTAGTAGTAGAACTACTACCAACCCATTACAATCCCCAATGGTGGTGGCTTCATCTTCAAGAATGGTTGCGTCCAAGAAGAAGAAATTATCTTCAGCAAATCGTCGAATACGAGAACGCTCGCGCCTCTCCTTCCTTTTTGTCATCTTCTTTTTCGGTTTGTTCAGTTTGATCATTGTGATGGAAAGTTTGATGGCGGACGGCGATAAGAACATGCTCAAAGATGACGATATGGACGGGGAAGGGGAAGATTACTCCAACTGGGATATTTCTTACGAGGAGTCACCCCCAGGACATCATAGCACATCAACAGCAACGAAGCATAATAGTAACAATAACAATGATAATAAAAATAGAAACGTAGCTACAATTAACATTCCATACGCCGGCAGCCTTAGATATCAAGGACCTCCGATTTCAAAACAGCAGCAGCAACAACAACAAGCGCTACAACATGTGGACTTGCATGCGTCCACATTAGCCGCTTCCTTATTCGGTAACACCAAAAACAACAATAACAGCAACAATAGAAACCGGAGTAGTAGTAGTAGCAGCAGCCGCAGTAGCAGTAGCAAAAACAATAATAATAATAACAACGTCGTTAATAACAATAATAACAATACTAGCAACACCAAGAAGGGCACAAGAGCAGCTACAGCTGCCGCATCGTCATCCTCGTCCTTTAGGAACATTCATCCCATTCAACCTGACTGGCAAAAGGTTGTGGGCTCGAAAGAAAAGTTTTATGTGTACTCGGCCTATTACAACACTGTCTTTGAGTAAGTTTGACAAAAAAGTCATTTTCCAAGCTGCTGCGCTTTTTTTCGCGTACGCTCATGCATCTTTCCCTCTTCCCTCTTCACTTTCGTAAAAAAAATACCACATTTCCCCCTTTTCTCCATATCACCAAACTCTCAGGTTTAGAACAAGCCCACACGCGTGTAACAACGTAACGTTACGATGGCCATAATATTTATGTACGTACCTACTCCAAAAAATACAGACAGTCCAGTCGCAATGCGTCCTTTTTTACCGTTTCAGCTTCACTGTTATTACACTTTTCTGGGTCTCGTTAGTACGTACCCACGTACATGAACGGTCACAAAAATGCACACCGGAAAAAAACTCGCAGTCAGTGGTGTGATCATGATGATGATGATCGTCATCAACAACCTAACGATATGACACGATTTAAGAACGCATGTTAAGTTTGTTGTCTTTAAATACTACACTGCATTCAGTAAGTACCGATGGGGGACCGGAAAACTTGTTAATAACAAAGTTACGTACCTATTTATAGAAATCTCCAAGAGGTGAACGTGATAAGAGCAATAAGTTAACGACTATAAACTGGGAATGAGGAGGTGTGAGTTGTTTGGAGGCAAGTCAGTCGTCAGCTAGCTGAGCTGTATACGTGGTCTACCCAGCTGCTGTTTTCCGTTCTCTTTAAGTTTTTCTAAAACTTTCCCCACCACCACTACCAACTACTACCACAACTCGATAAACTATACGCTGTTGGTGGATGTACTTCTTGAAGTGCCCGGGCTCAGTTTTTATGCGGGGAAAGAAGAAAGCTATATATTTTACACTTATAATAATAACTAAGAACTGCGTGAGTTTTTTAAGCTTTTCATTTCATGGCGTGCCCGTGTCGACTCCGTCGTATTCTAGCCATTTGTCTTTTTCCAAATTAATTTCCGACACCACTTTGCTTTTTATACTTTACTTTCACTTACCTTATTATCCTCATAACTCTACTCATAATCCCAACGGAACATGCGGCGATGAACGTGAAAGTAGGGGTAGTCATGTGTTTAATAGGCCAAAAAAATAATGCAATGTATTTTATCTATCATCGACGTGAAGTGAAGACTTATGAAGAGACCCACTAAATGTGCTCTTTTACCATCATTATCTACCTATTAGTCATAAACTCATATCAGCCGAGAGCATAATGATAGAGTTTTTATTATTATTTAATATGTATAGTTATGTGGAAATATCGTGACAGTCCACTCGGCGCCCTACATGATGATACATGTTCCTTTTTGAGCACAGCAAAAGTTTATTGTTCACGTTTTTCCGCATTACCCCGTGGGACTTGGATAGGCAACCGAATGCTTTCTCTCTCTCTCTCTCTCTCTCTCTCTCTCGAGTAACTACTAGTAGACCCCACCTTGCCGAGTTAGTAATGAATGTAAACTGTAGTTTATTGTACTATCATCAACTACCTAACACCTTGATAATAATATCCTCCTACAGAATCCTCCTCACCCACGACGAACTCCTTTAACCAATTTAAGTTGTCGCAATCACGGCATTAAATAAAACCCCCCTAATAAAAATTTTGCATCGTTTTATGTCTTTTCTTTTCAGTCATATCCGGATAATTGGTGCGACAAGGACAAAGACAACTCAGCATGTACAGTGTCGGTTTTACGACAACACGACTAAACTTTACGCCACGGTGGACGGAAGCATAAGGACAATACGGGAAAACTGGAATTTGAAATATAGGTAAGAAAGTTTGTTATGAGACATTTCTAACTAAGTAAAAGCCTATAAACTTAAAACGAAAATTATTGTCTCTCCGCTGTAGCACAACAAATGAGAATTAGTGTTGATGTTTATAGTCATTCCGAGTCACGTACCCTGCGCATTTCCAGAAATTCTGGAACGTTAACGATAAAAGTAGGGTCATTTGTTTGTTTGGTGGTGAAATTGATGTTCGCGGAAAGCCATTACGGTTAAAAATAAAGCAGCACGCTATTTGTTTTTTCATGCGACGGGACTGTGCCACTATTCTACGGGTAGTAGGAGTAAAAAATAATATTATTACCTACATGCATTCTTTAGTTCTAGACGATAAGTTGTAACTAGTAGAGCGTCTATTTGCATGTAGGTATTATATGTGTGTTGTTTGCTTGTGTGCCTCTATGTACTTTGGTAGTGTCACCACTTCCATTTAAAACAACTGTTTTCTCCATTGTCATTACGCTTATGCAAAGTGAAAGCTTTGCTGTCTCGGCGTGGGCTTGTTTAGGGTTACGTCGGTGTAGCGTGGGGAATGATAGTCTCATTTGAATTAGCTGAAAAAAGACTCTTTTCCTCCTTTCCGTGATTCATGAGATATAAAAGAGGACAAATTGTACTTTGCAATTTCTCCTCTCTTTTCATCCTTAATTCAATCCTCCTGGTACAGCCCTCTGCTAACGCTAGCGCTGAGCTTTACCCACACAGATTTTAAAGCAGGCGTTATAAATAGGTTTAGAAGCACTCGTAGGGTAAAAGCGGAGAAAGAAAAGGCAAAAAATATTATATGCAGCTCGCAGATAGAAAAAATCCATTTATTCCTTTTGTATACTAGCTTTTTCGCTCTTATTTTTTTTTCTCTCCCTTTCTTGCGCTAATGTACCTAGTTATAATATTTTATGCATGGCGCGGAGAAGACAGAGAGTTGACACTGATATTCTCTCTTCTTTTTTCCTGGTACGGCTTTGAAAAGTCTGTGATGTTGCTTTTTAACTTGACACCCAGCTGTACATCTTCCACTTGATGTTACTTCAAGCTTCTAATTCAGTTTCTCGCTTATAGCCCTCTCTTTTTCTCCACATGGATTTTTTTCTGTGTTGGAGACGAGACGACACTTTGAGAGAAAAGAGCGAATGAAAGGAAGAGCTGGAACTTTTTTCTGGTGCGTCCGTCCCTATCATTAGGCCGTGTGCATTACAGGTTTCAATGTATTTCCTTAATGAGACAACTGTCACACACGGTTACGTACAGGCACGTTCTCGTGGAATATAAAAGTAGAGTACTTGATAGTGTCCCTGTCGGGCGTTTTTTTTACTGTAGCATTGTGTTTGTGCTAGCAGGAATTATTGTGAAAATTACATAAAGCTGGCGGGTTATGAGACAGGAGCGAACATAATTTCGGCGAATGCAAACGTCGAGAGACATCAACTCAAGTAAGCGTAAAGCCAAGGCTCCGCTCGTTCTGAATTTGTTTCATAGTGGTTGTGTATATAGTGTGATTTACGACCTTCTTCTTCTGTTCCAGCATTTTTGTTCTTACAAGCAAATCTGTTAGTCAAATGATGATCGCCTTCTTGTGCTATCATGATCATCATCGTCAATGGGATTTAGAACTTTTTAGTGCCTTATGCCCAGAAAGGATAAGAGAATGAAAAGTCTTGAAAATGATCCCTTTCTCGAATGGCTTACCGCTTTTGAAATGAAAGGCAAGGCGATAAAAAAATCGTTTGGTTAAATGATATTGTAAAAGGCTCCTCTTAAAATTCTCTGCCTTTCATTTTATTTCACAAAAATGTTCGGGAAAACATTTGTGATCAATTTTAGCTGCAACCTTAGGTTAACTGTTTTAGTGATGATGGAAAACTACAAACAAGTTCAACTCATTGAAATCACTTTTTCTTCTCAAAGAAAATGCAGTTGACATTATTGTTAATAGAAAGCAATTTCGTGAATAAAATACGTGCCTGGGTGCATGAACATGCTTGTTCAAGTGCTCAATCGCAGGAGCTGCAAGGAACGACGGTTCCCTGTTATTAAAACTTTCTGTCCATTCGTGTTCTTATAAGTAATTGCCTGGATTTTTCAAAGGATGATGTTTATTATTGATATTGATACGTTGTGTGTCTACTTGGTACAACGACGGTGCTCCGTTGTTCCGGGTAAAATGAGATTTTACTTTTAATGAGGCATGGTTTTGTAACAAAATAGGCGAACAAACATCAATACAATGACTGTGAATGACTATTTTTATCTCCCCAGGAAGAGCTTTGTCGCCATCGGTCGCGTGATTGCAAGAAATGGGAACAAATATGTACTTAAGATTAGGATGAAAGCCATAATAGATACAAACTAGGGGACGTCTGACACTCTGACAAGTTACATGTATATAGAGGTAAAGGACGTATGATCCTCCCTCATTACGAAATGTCACGTCCGTCCATTTTGCGTAAGCAGCCTACTGTGATGAAAGCGTATGATAGCAATTGCTAATACTACCTCTATACGCAAGTTGATACGATAACTTTATCCTCTTTATCCGACATAAATTGTCTTACGTAAAACTGATATAGCATTTTTAATAAAAGAAGA
>JAHZNE010005672.1:0-15167 GCA_027744055.1 Callyntrura sp. NNG-2020
GCTTGGCGGGGTTCGTAGATGGGCTTTGGAGGTCAACCCCTGGGGGGGGGGGTTAAAATTTAATGTTGGCCAAATTGACTCAAATTTAGAATATAGGTAGGTATAAGGTAGATAAGTAATTCTGCCAAGTTTAACTCAGATTGGTTGACCCCTTCGAATCCCAGGGGGCATATAAACATAAATCTTGTTTTCCTTCCCGTTTCAAGACATTTGATCATATCAACATGGGATTTCGCCATTTGAATCGTTATGAAACGGGCTTTCGTATTTTACACTAAAATAGCATGGCTCCCTTGCGGAATAGAATTGGAAATAATTTTATCTTTAATTTTAGCTATAAATTTGGCTAAACACTCATGGTCGGTCGTACGTTATAAGGTTGATGTTTTTATTTTAAAACGTTTGTTATTCGACGGAATGCGTGCACGAAATGAAATTTTTACTCGCTTCCAAGACACTGAACTGAGCTGGCGAACGCCAGCATAGCTTATGATTACAGTAAAATAGTACCCACAGAGGCATGCGTGTTTTCGTCTGACTTGGGTTCGAATACCAACTTTTATAAAAGAAAGGAATATGTTTGACTGGTCAACACATATAACCCCATAATATCAACATCGTGGTGGTTCAATTTTGCTGATTATTACTTACACTGCTTATAAACAAATAACACTGCGCATTTATAATTAATGAAAGAATGCTAAGTATTTTAAGAATGCGTAGACTTTCACCCCTTCAGTTCCCCCCGTGGGGTTGACCTAAGGTGCTCAAATTCGAACTCGTCCGAGCTGCTGTTCACTACTGTCGACTGGTAAAGACAGTTTAAAAAAGTTCATGTCGTTTTTGAGCAATTACGTCGGAAGGCAGGACGGAATTAAGAGACTCACATTATTCCAGAAAGATACACCACGGTACGGTGCATCTTTGGATACATCGTACCTCCGTTTGGTTAGTGGAAATGTTATATTTTTCACAATACCTTAAGTGAGGGCTGCGGTGGAATAACCGGTCTCAAATGAGGTGGCGCCAAATGGTGTTTTATCGTCCTGCCCTACGCCAATCTTGTGTTCTATACAAATAGTAGCAGCTTCAATATTTTACTTTTTGTATTCAAACCCATTTATGCTAATCCAATTGTATTTTACATTACGGCATGTTTTTCTCGCTCGAAGCATTTACTCAGATGAAATCATAAAAAATAATAAGAGATTACGATAGCATCACAGCACTAACAAATTAATTCTTCATGTTGTACCTAGGCATAGGCTTTATTACCGTACTTTAATATTGTTAATACACGCCGTTTGTGATTACCTATTCAGAGGAGCATGAACTCCAACAAGCTAATTATTTTAGAAAAACATTAACTTTGGTCAACAGGTTTTCTGTAATTAAATGTATTATACTTACTACTTACTATTTCATACTCCATTCGTTTAATGGAGTTTTGGTAGATTGAGTTGGTATCTAAAAGTTGATATATTAAACCCCCTCAGATATATTTCAAAAGGCCCCACGTAGTCCTGATCATTATCAATCAACGTAAAGAATTCAAAATATGGGGATAGTATTGCTTTAGTTTACTTTTTTTCAAGTATTCACAAATATTTATTCATATTTCAGTTTAATCATCAGTACATCAAAAATAATACAGTTATCACATTTACAATTTTTGAATATAATGCAGTGTATACTAAATATCTTGAAAGTTGACATTGCCCCATACCTTTGTATTATCACGTCATAACCATCCACAAAATGTTCAACTATTGGTTTTGTAAGCTTATTATAATTTTTGCAATTTATTCTCTTTTTTCAAATGCTGGCTTCACAGTTACTGAAGTATTTGACCTCCATAATCTCACGACCTTGCAATCATTAAAGATTGGGTCATTTTCTGCACCTAATTCGCCGTTGGATATAAGTGAATATCTTACCGCTATAAGACCAGGAAAATGTTTGGTGATGTTGGACAATCTTCTTTGTATCGACGTTCGTACAGGAGAAAACGTTGTGCTAGCCAGAAAAATCAAACCGGTTAATATGATACGAACAAGCGACTGGACATCCGAGTGGAATAAACGAATGTGGGTAACATTAAATTTGAATATTACCAAGGGTCATTATTACTGCCCTCCGTCAATACACTATGTTCATGAATCTTTCATCACAACTCATACGATCAATCCACCCGCCGATTTATGTGTTTCTTATCAACTTTTAACATTGTCGTCGTATTCGTAACCTTGGAACTGTGAGATTCATATTACTCTTTTTTCATGGATTCCAGCAAGTGTGGATACCTTGAGTTACGGTGGATATGAGGGTGTGTGTTGGGTGGAGGCGCTAAGAGGGGTGGTTACCCTGTCGGTCGGTTACCTATTTTATCCCGGTGTGGGACGTTATGGCCAATCCGTCTCTCCACTTCCCTCCTTCCTGTTCTTCCTCCAGAAGACTCAAGTTCGGGGTACGCACCTGTAGAAAAACTATGAACAACTCCGGATGCCACTAGCGAGATGCTGGGGGAAAATCCCCGGAAAATAAACCGTCCGTTGGAAAACTTCTACACAGGTAAGGTTAGTTGAGAAAAATCTAAACTCTAGACTTTTTCTATTCTAAAGGAAAAGAATGAATGTACGTATTGATACTACAATTGGAAGAATTGTACTGTCAAAATTTATATATATTTCCCCATTGCAGGTTTTTGTCTCCCGTTCGCTCTTAGATACCTTCCCTAAAAAACTAAAGGTAAGTAAGTGTCTCTTTTCCTTCATTCTCATTTTTTATTCTTGTATATCTTTTGTTTGTATTGTAATTTTGCCTTTCTGTTCTTTAGGTACCTGACTGTTCTACCTTTGTACCTATTGTTGCTGATGTCATACGTCTTTTTGGATGTGGATGTGGATGGGGTCGTTCATGTGCGGATGTTACAGAGTTTCGCTGACCACTTTCCCAGCATTCTTATTTCTTACGACGTTGACTACCCGATACAACAAGAAAAGATTTTACCTGTATCGTCTCAACCACGCACCTTCATTAAACAACATTCGAGTAACATTAAAATGAATGGTGAACAATCAATTATTAGCGCTCTGTTTATTGGAAAGACACAGGCTCTATGGAACATCGACGGGGCTGTAATTGCGACGTTTATACTGGCAATAGTAGGAACTCACAACGACCAAACTAGTCCATATTATAATTTTGTAAGATATTATGTTTTAAAAGAGTGTTATCGCTGCCGGAAGGGCATAGTCAAATTTGATATTGAATCAGACGTTTTAATAAACATTAGCATAAGCGACAAGTTTATGCTGCTTTTGCTTGATGCCAATGACGAAGAATATTTTGACTTTTTTATAATTATGTTCTATTTATTAACACGTTTGACCTTTTTGAATCACACATTTATGAATGTGAGCTTTCCTTAAAAAATGTCATTACAAATAAGCTCGCTCACCAGAAAGCAGAAGACAGATTGGCACAAGTGTATGCCTATGAATGGCAAAACATTTTAAAGAATTATGCATACGTAATATCAGCTACTACAGTTGGTCATAACGGCAAAATCGAAAACAAAGTTGATGGATTTGCACACTTAGGCACACGAAGCAGATTTCATTCGAGGAATATAGGGTGGCATGACCTTGGGATTCCAGATTCCTTTGAGGTTTATCAGTTAGGGAAACCGGGGTCTACCGGTCCTAGCATTGAGGGAACTTGTTGGAGCTTACCAACCAATCGTGTCGTATTTGATCCTGATTTCATCTTTTACATTGATATTTCTATTAACAAACTTGGGAATAGCGTCCCCAATTAGCTGTAATATGTACATTAGAGTATCTGATGTGATTTTACTTATCTTGATTGGATTAGATAGTGTTAGTAAAGGCACAATGTTTTCAAAAACAAGCGTTTGATAGGCAATGTTTGCTTTTTCGTTAACAGCAATTGTGCTCAATATTGCTTATAAGGGTATATTATTTGAGTGGGTTGGACAGGCACACTGCTCTTGTAATATCCATTTTTTTAGGAAATTGCTAAATCTTGTTGGTAATAAGAATTAATCTATTACTACTGTTAAGGCTTATGTTTATTTGAAAGAAAACGAAAAAAACATTACCAAATTAATGAATGTTGAATATGTGTTTCCTATTCCTATGCCCGATTCGGATTTCTTTTCCTTATAAGAACTAGTTATAAAACCAGTAACTTTTATAATTATTATTTATATAGGCACTTGCACCAGTACAGCTCGTTTTATTAATTTTAACACTGCTTTAAAAAACTGACTTGCTCGAATAAAATGGAAATCGTAAGTGAAGTGAAAAATGCCAAGGTTGGATAACTGAAGCCAGAGTCATATTTGTTCTTTGTGCCAGAAAAAAAATATACCCCCTTTTTTACACAAAAATTGTTATTATATAACTAGTAAAAATGGAAAGTGCCTCTTCGCCCTAAAAAATATTCGGCTTTGTTTTGTAATGCCTTGGTCATTGAACGAAAAAGGTTCATCTAAAAGGATCCCCAACCGTAGCGGGTGGCACAAATGAAAGATGAAAAAAGTATTGATGTCTGGATACCTTAGCTCAGAGATCTTTACTTTATTTGGTGGTACTTCGTGAATAGACATATAACTATATCACAAAAGTGATACTTTATGCTTTTCTCGCTTTTAAGCCTATTTCCCTTTCCTCGGAAGGAGACCCTTTCCCTTTTTATAATACCTTAGCAGTTCAACTTCATTTTTATTTTCCTGCACAATCTGATCGAGTATGAATTTGTACGTACATGCATATATGTATATGTACGTTTTAGTAGCGAAAAGAGGGGGAAAATATTTGGGCTATAGTTATGGGAAGTCGGCTTTTTGTTAAATGTAAAAATTCATTTTTATTTCTTCACAGCTTAATTAACGTTAAAGAACGTTTTAGGGATCGCATTGCCAATAAAGCAATAAATAAATTGAAAATTCAGATGCTGGTGTGATACAGAATTTACATCTAAAATTACAGAACCTAGGTTAGATCAATTTACAGGTAATGTATGTTTCTATATAATTGCATCATGCATAATTACAGAAAAATTAGAAAGGACAAAAAATGTTAGTTTTTATTTTATATTAAACAAGATGCTGAACTGAATATTAATTGATGTTGTGAAATTTAGTTTTAAATATTGCTTGCTACTGCTTTTCGTATTTTATGTAGGAGCATTTTAATACCAGCTAAACGCTACTTTGGAAAAAATGACCTAACTGTTGCTTGACAAGAGTGTTATTTATCTATTATAACGCGTAGAAGGAGAAAAATAAGAAAATACTGTACGAATGTTGATACAATTGAAAGTAAAATTAAACCTAGCCAATCAGATTTTGTTAGAATAAAGGAATACATAATTATACTATTATGTTAGTTCGCTTTTAGTTTGGGCGCCATTTAATGTTAACGTATTGACGCCCGTATTTTTTAAATGAAAAATATGATATAGAGGCACAATATATATGTTCTACATAAAATTTCTAAGAAAAAATCTTACGTTACCCCAAACAATGATTTAATAATAATAATATTAGATTTTTTTCCTGTGTTCACACACAACAGTGGATCACTGGACATTAAATAAAAATCCCCAGCTTAACAAGTAATAGTTCACAATTATAAATTGGAACAGTTTCTTATTGAGCTTCCAAAATCCTTCTGATGCCCATGTCTCAGATCCGGCTGCTTTTTATAATTTTTCCAAAATCTCCCGTTTTCCCCCTTCTGCCTCTTGGATACTTTTTTTTAAACTTCAATCCCATTAACCCATTAACCAACATCTTAATATACATATTTTTACAAAACTACTGGATAAAAATGTCACATAAATTACTTGGATACTCTCAGCTGGAGTTCCACTTAAATAATTTTGAAGTGCTGTTCATGCACACATTTCTTTTTTCTCACACACAATAGTCTCGTGTTACTTAAATAAATATAAATAAACTTAAAGATTTGTTTACTTTTGAATTTCCTGAGTAAAGGTTTCCTCACTCAGGACAGTACCCAAAACAACATTTTTAGGAACAAGTTTTTCCTTTTTCATTATTTTTTACGCTGGTCAAAAACTGTTCTATGAAAAACAAATCCCTTTCTTACATTAAACATTCTCTCTTCAATTCTACATGGAAACCCTTCGTTTTTCCTTGAAGTATTATTATCATTATCAACATCTTAAAAATAACAAAAACATCATCATACAGACACTTCACCTTTTTTACTATTCATCTATACACTGCTTTCATTTTACATAAATAACACATAACACAATGGGCTTTTATACGATTAATTTCAGTGGTATAGTTTCATCTAAGCTGTTCTGAAGAGTTAAGCAGACTTTTGCATCTCACATTTTCCAACGTTGGCAAGATGTAATTTCCGCAAGTTCCACATTCAACCCAGTAAAGTTGCATGTGCTGAAACCACCTACAATGGCGGGTAATGTGATGGTAATATTTTCTCTATTATTGATGGGTCTAGCGGGTTCTATGATAGTTTTTGTGTTCAGGTATATAAAACATTTTTATTTAAGGAAAGGTAAATACTTTGCCAGGTCAATAAGAATTTTAGCAATGCAAATACTAAATGAATTTTAAATAAAAATTATGAAAACTTAACAGTACAGTTAATCCCTGAAAATATCTGGTTTTATGAATTACGACATGGGCCGTGCATCTGTAGAATCCAAATGATTGAATTATTTATTTTCTTCTTTACTCTAGTTTTTATATACAATATCGATTAATTGGAAATCCTCTGGAATTTAAATCTACTGTAATCTAAATTAGCGCAAAAACGAAAGTGCATTAAAAATAGAGCATTTTCAACATTTAAATAGAGTTTATTATTGTAGGGCATTCTATCTTTCGGCATTAAAAAATAGGGCATTTTATTTTATGTCTTCCATCGGTACACGGGCGATACGCCGCCCTAGCCGATGATTGGCGCTGCATGTCACTTTAATACACTCCCAGTCGGTGAACCTGCAATATTAAATCCTTGAATAAAGTCACAGAGTCAATCTCTAATAATCCAGCATTATCACAAGTCCAACCCCATCCTAGTGTTTCGTGTAAAAACGAAAGGAAAATGCGTTTTCGTGTTCCTCTATAATATATCAAATATTGCTTATATTGCTACATAACTACAGAATAGAGAAAGCAAAACGGAGCAAGCTATGGTATACATATTAGACAAACCTTGAATTATTTAATAACTTTTACTTCATAATGACCATAGTGTATTCTTAAAGCGCATACTTGTATATGAATTCATGCTTAAAATAAATTAAAATTGATTAATTATAATATAATTCCTATATTGCTGAAAGAAAACAAAAAACTGTAAATAACGGTCTAACAAACGAAGAAAAACGGTTGAAAACGATTAACGATAAAATGCGGCAACCCTACTCATGCCTACGATAGTTGAGATAGTAGCTTTAGCAGCTCTGCTTTATGCGTCGGCACCCCTAAATGAATTATCTTTAAATAATTATAGAAACGACAATTAAAAACACAATATCATATCATTTTTGAGTTAACCACAGTTTATTTAATAGCGTTTTACAGTGCAACGTTTGACTTTATAGGAGGGTATGCAATTGAAAAGAATGATATTTAATAAAGGAAATAAGTTTTATATATTAGTTTATTGTTGTTTAGAACTTTTGACTTAACTATGTATGTTTTATTTACGGAAACGGTGAGATTATGAATGTTGTCAAATGGAAACCTGTCTGTGTTGATCAGTTGCTATGTTGTTTGCACAGACAATATGTACAGAAGAATGAGCTTAAAATAGAGAGGTAGGGTTATTTAGTCTTTGTACATATGTATAAGGTAACTGTTCTCACTATTTGAGTATTTGAGATGTATTAAATAATGTAAATTATTTTCGTTTTAGTATTTTCATATTACATCATGTTAATATTATTTGCCTAATAAATAGTTGGTAATTCCGGGAAATTTTTGGAGAACAAAGCATAATTTGTTTAATATTTGAGTCACAATTAATGTTAATTCTATTTATGAAGGTCAAGAAATTTATCTACATTTTGTATAACTCAATTGTCAATACTATAATTAATATCCGAGTTTTCGTTCTCTACCGGAAATGGAGAGAGTATATAATCAAGAGGAAAATTGTAATAGTCATGCGCTTGACTACATAGAGTCGTATTAGGCAGTCATTCAATAAGTCGTTGAAAGATTGGTTTGTGAATACAACTTTACACAATAAAGAAAGTAAAGTTAGTTTTATCCTATTTAACGCATTCTTTACTTGTCATAGCATTTACTGTCCTGAAAATCCCTTTGGCTTCGGTTTTCATGTATTGTTCCACTTGGACCTGGTCTTCATAACATAGTCACCATCGTGTTGCCATTTGAAATTAACCTGAGCTTAAGGAGGGGGCAACAGTAACGATTCAGCGATAGACGCTACTCAATTGTGTTACGGTTTGGTTAACGGGGTGTTTGCGACTAGATGAGTAATGAAAGCTTTGTTAAGCACCATACTTGCAGCAGACAAAACAGCTACAACCATTCAGGTTTGTTTAAGTTAAAATAAATACAATAATGCGTGAACTAGTATCATATCACTAGATATCATAACTAGTACGTTAATCCTTAATCGAGGTAGTACGATGATTGTTTACTAACTATAATTTAAAATTTAAAATATTTAACTTAAGAAAAACACAACCATAACATACAAAATATCCTTGGAATTTACCAAAACTAAAATGATAACCTAATAACATAAAATATGATACGCATTTGAACTCGATAAACAGTTTTGTCGCTTTTACTTAAATATTGAATTTTTCAATTCATTCATTCAAGATTCATTTCGACCGATCGAACAAATTTCAGTTCTCTATTAACTTATAAACATGTAACATGTAAAAGTAGTCGTCCGGAAATGTGATTGTCATTTTTTCTCTGTTGTTGTTAGGTCTTGCGGGTGTCATGGCGGATTTTGTATTTTAAAATGTTAAATATTGGGTTCGTGTTATGTAAAAAGTCTGGGTTAGAATTAGCATGTCTCAAAATGAGAGATAAGGGCAAAGAATCCATTTGTAAATGTGGATGCACACCATCCAGCTTCATTTGTGTACATATTTTCGAATTTTTATATCGCATCCTTCATCATGAAAGGACCCTACCAAGCAGCATTAAATAAATTTGAAATCTCCTACTGTTAATATCATACGTGTAAATTCTTTCGTAACTCAGTAGCGATGCTACAGACCTGGGATTTTTAGTAGTGGGTCAAAACGTTGGGATGTTCAGGAACTTTTACCTATTTTCATGTTTTTTTATTTCAAATTTCAACGGTTCTACAAACGGTTCTAGAAATGAGAACCTTTTTTTACGGAAATTAAAATTTTTTGGTAATTATTAGTTGGAATTTTAGCCTCTTCGGCAAAAAAAGATGTTTTTTTATTTTGGGCAATTGGGAGTTACAGGCCTTTTTGCAAGATTTTACACGTATGATTAATATCATGCTGGTAGGTAGATCTAAGCGACCGCATAGCTCTACCAAGAAGAAGCAATATGCAAAATCAGAATATACAAATTCATTTTCAGGAATTGTCCCATCATATTACTAAAAATTTAAGAAAAAATAATTATTAGTAATTAGATATTATAAAGTACTCTCTTTCGGGGCACATAAAAATGCGCATTTTCACAAATGTGTGTGTATCTTTGACAAGAGCGTGTATCAATATCAACATTGAATATATTAACATATTGTACGCAAACAATCGTCATTGTTATCGTCTTATTAGAAACCCTCCCATGGCGGTTGACCCCAAAGACTCAAAATCGTTAAGCTTCTTAAACATCATTTTCTAAGCGTATGTGCCAAGATTCAGAGTTTCCAAGATAATTGATAATCTACAGTCTGGCTTTTACTCAAATCCACTCACCCATCCATCGATTTTGCAAAGACCCACTTTGGGCCACTTAATACATTTTGAAGCAATTTATTTTTCCAGTATGGACAATGGTTACTTGGAAGAAATGAAACATTATTCCAATGTGTCAATTCAATGTTGGCTTTGATTAAATGTGCATTATTGATGAACTTGATAATAAATAATTACACTTGCAAAATAATTATTTAGCAAGGAGAAGGAAATGAACAGTAAAAGGTTAAACGCTTATTTTATATTCCAAACATTCATTTTAATAGACTATTAACCAAATGTTGCATGCCGTCAACTACACAGACAAATAATATTTGGAACGTTCACCACGTCAACATTAATTAAAAAGCAGAAGCCGTCTTTAGTAATAATAAATCGGTAAAACCATAATCGGCATGTGGCTTGAAACTTAAATAACAATCATTCGGTCAATTCAAAAAAATCGATTGGAATAAGTTAAATGTATATTTGTTTCTGGTATGTGAAACGTTAAAGTGGTATACGTGGCACATATTTAAAAAAGCTCAACTCATTTGGACATCTTTTACACTTTGCATCTTACTTTACCCTCCATAAGGCTAACATCAAGGGCAGGGATGGGCATTTGCTGTGCGACCGCACATTGAGTGCAAAAAAACACCAAACCCGCACTCCTACCTAACATTGCAACGTGCGCGCGGTGCGTTTTGACAAAAATTTTATTAATGGGACGTTCGGTTCGAGTGCGGAGCGATCGCTCCTGCTTAAACTGAAGGTGCGAGTTCGGAGCGAGCGACACAATAGCCTTTAACAACGTTTTTCTTATATTGTCTTACAAGTAATGCCATTTACACGACTAAGAAGTGTATGCAGCACGGATTTCCAAGTGCGTGCATACCGTTCTGTGTAAAAGTGCCATAATTCATGCACAAGTGCTTGCTTTTGTGATTTTTTCTTTAAGTGTACTCCGGAACGGTCTCTTTCACACAGTGCGAGCCCTGTGTGCGGAAAATCAGACAAAAGGCGCCGTACATGAAACCAACTTTCTCTTAATTCATCATCTTATAAAGTACACTCTTTCAACGGCACTTAATAAATGTATGCAATGATGTCATACTTCGGGTTCGTTCACAAATTGTGTAACTTGAAAAATTGCATTTTATGTTTCCAAACGTATCGTGTCACTGAAAGCAGCAACCTGTTTGATGAATACCTTGCTACCCTTTTTGCAGCGCATTTTATAGATGTCGGCAAATAGCTACAAAATGCAATTATTTTACTAATTTAGCTTGTATTAAATGCGACGACATCAACTACTGTAATATGACTTTATACATACCTTCAAATACAAGTACTATTAATGTAGGAAATGTTGAATACTTTAATTGTTATTTTAATAAAATAAAATTCAATTTACTTCATCCTTTTTGTTCTAAAGCGTAGTTGCTTAGAAAAGAATTTAGAAAAATATCAAATCGGATTTTTTAATAACATTTTTCCAATTATAATTCCTGTGAAGGTATACATTTGGTGTTTTCGACAACGCTTGCACATATATACGTTTGCACTCTGCTCAGAAAGATTTTTTATTCGCTGTTTATCGCTCAATCGCAATGGCAAGCAAATGGATAATCAAGGCATTGGAGATGGAAGAAGCCATCAGCCGCTATCATTGCGTTCCGTATATATTGTATTGGAATACGAAACAAGGAAAATACGATTACCTTCGAAAGGGAAGTATCTTTCTGTATCTCTGGTATCTCTCCTTTCTTCTTACCATCAGCGGTGTTCTTGTTTGCGTCAGTACTCTCATATGGAATCTAAGCTCGGATAATGCTCCAAACAATACGTTTCCACTGGTGACCTGCGGTGCGTGGTTCTTTTTTATGTGCGTAGGAAGTCTTTCGATTGGAGTAAATCTTGTCTGGATTCAGTACGGCGACGAGTTTGCTGAGGGTCTCAACCTCTTAATTTCCCACGGTCAACAGATTCTACAAACCGAAAAGAGAAACAAATCATGAAAAAACAGTTCCCAGCTTCTACAAAATGAAATCGGACTGTTTGTCATATCCACTGTACTTTTTCTACACAGTGCCCCTTTCATTGTTGTACCGTTTGGTTTATATTGTCATCCTGAAATGGATCCGCTACACTGGTCCCTTCAACAAATGCTCGGATTGGGCTATTCCACAACACTACCTTTACTGGTTTGGTGTTTAATTTTTGCCGTCCGGTTTATTGTTAGCTTTCTTTTCTTTAGCGAAGTTCTTCGCACATTGAGTCACATGACCATTTTAATAACACTGGAGGTACAGATATTCTACGTTTGCTTATATCACTATCTCAGATATCCGCTCGACTACCTAGTTGTTACTCAGTATACTAGGCTACGTTGTATAAGAAATATTACATTTAAAGGTTCTAGTCAACTTACCGGAATCGCAATGGGTATAACTTTTGTAATGGGAACCTTCACAAATGTCGCATGCGTTTATGGTTGGGATCTATTTAGTCCCGCGATATTTGGGTGTCTGGTTGGAGCTGCAGTGGTCCAAATCAAAGTGATTCACACAACATTGCCACTTGCTGCTAAGTTGTACGACATGTCAAGCGGGATAATTGAGGATTGGAGACTGGAAATAACTGGGATTAGAGGGACAGGAAAACGACAGCACTTACGGAAGCTACTCCGATCTGTAAGACCGATAGCTTTTAGTTGTGGAAATGTAGGAACATTGAAAAAGGAGACGAAGCGGAACTATTTTGTATCACTTTTGGAAGCCTTTATAAACTTAACAATGACGTTTAAGGAATTTGGGATGTGAATTTGTCATACGTTTTTATAAAACGTTAATAACATGTTCTAAATTGTATACCAGGGTATGTGCTTGCAATATCTCTTAAATTCTACTTAACTTAAAAACCCAAGAGAACCAATTAAAATATAGAATTTATAACTACAAATATCTGGTTTTCTGTTGCTAGCAAACGTTATGAATTAACAAATTTTCTATAATCAAATTTTAGTTTTAATTTTAATATAATATTTATATTTAATTATAATAAAACGAGAAATAATAGACTTCACAATAAATCCAATTCCAGTAAAACCATCTATAAAAATTACAACAAAACTGTGAACAAGGAATATGCATACCCCCAGCCATGCATCTTCATGTATAAATGTGTGCAACCTTTGCACTTTAAGGATACATATGATTACAAAATGATGCCTTTTTGGCATTGTTTCGGTTACTAGATACCACGTCCATTGTTATTACAACAATATTTATGAAAAAGGTTCCACGATTGTTAAGAAGCGCATCTAGCATTGATTGTTAATAAATGTGCTTAAAGATATGAGATTGAGTTTATTTTATTAGAAAAAGTTAAACAAAGGCATCTACCAATGTCATTGAACATAACATTGTGGTGGTATATTTTATTTTCATTGGGATGAACGCATTATCGTTTCTCTGCTTTTGATTGAATTTTATAAACAAAAGTCATCAACGCTGAAGAATCCCAATTTATTGTTAAATAAGTTTGTGTTACGTCTGCTACAGCGTGATACGGAACATACAGACTTACGGTGATGAAAATATTGAATACATGTAGGGTTGGGTAAAGTACTATCCCATTGTAAAAAGTGAACACTGGAAAAAAGTATAAAATTCGCTTTAAAAGCTGTGGGCGGGGATTAGCTAAATTAACAATGTTTAAATACTCTGATGTGTTACTCGAATTTAGTCTTTGTTTTGATTCACCGTGCATCATTGATAAACTAATTAGGTATTTAAAATAATTATTAGCACATGCAAAATTTATTTCATGTTTCAAGTTTACGTTTCCTCTTTGAAATTTGGAAAAACGAATATTCTTCAAATTAAATCAGCAACAGTAAACGGGAACCAAGATAAACATTTTGACAGTCTTTGATCCACCATACCTCCATTACTAATTCCTGATTAATTGAAATGATATAGATCCACAATAACATAACAATTGAGGGCGGTAGTGTAATTGTATTTCTAAAATCTGGTGAAACCTTTGTGTTTTATCATTGTGCTATACACCATTGTTGAGCATATACCATACGAGGAAAAACAGCTTTAATATTTTAATGGTTGTATGAAAGATGATATTAGCTTATCTGATTATATTTTACATTACGGCATGTTTCTACACTCGAAGCATTTACTCAGATTGAATCATAAATTAAAAGTAGTAAGACAGCATCATAGCTCTCACGAATTAAATTTTGTTGTTGTACCTAGTGTTACGGTACAAATACGCATTTATGTAAACATCGACCTATTTTCTATCTCTCCACGTGTATGCAAATGCACGAGACTTTTTTATCCTTGGTGTCATGTTGCACTGCTTTAACAAAGCAAGCCTATCGATAAACCGCATAATTACATTTGCAAAACCATTATTAGTCAAGAACAGGAAAACCAAAACAAACGATTAAAATTTTATTTTGTGTTCCAAACATTTATTTTTACTTTATTTTTATTTAGACAAAGACTAATTTGAGCCTTGAACATTATATATTACTAAAAAGTTAAAGCTGTCTTATTTTGTCACAACAAGTACCACTTTATGTATACATTACATACATAGACGTCGGCAAATAACTGAAAGCACTTAGTATATTACAAATGTAGTTTGTATTAAATACGAGGACAAATAATACTGTTATGTTATTATCCATAACTTCAAACACGAGCAGTAATAATGTATGTTTTAAAACGTTGTTTATTGTTTTTTTTAATTCCTCAGAACATGTTTCGAAAAATGTCGAATCGTGTTTTTGTAATAACTAGACTGTAAAATTTTATGTTTTTGCATATTCTCAATGCCTTCACCGACCAAGCTAAGCTTAAGTATGCATCCATATCACACCAAAATAACTCGTTTGAAAAGCACTTATTTTTGCATATTTTGCATATTTTAGCGTTTTTGTGCATAAACGCATATTCAGGCCTAAATAAGCGCATATTTGCATAAATTAGCTTTTTACGATAAAATATTAAAGATCAAAGACTGCGGAGACGCGCTACTGTCATTGTAAATTTTCACTAGGTGTAATCGTTAAGCTAGAATCTCGAGCTATTACTGTAGTGGAAGTAATAACCCTAATATCAGAGTACAAAACACAAGGCGAGGCAGCCGTAATCAATCAAGAACGGAAGAGTGATTCAGGA
>JAHZNE010005673.1:0-33860 GCA_027744055.1 Callyntrura sp. NNG-2020
CGCTCACGAAAGAACCCAACGCCTTCGCTCGCTGCGCTCGCATCAGGCTAACCGATCCAGAAGCAAAAATGAATAGGTAATCTCAGAATGGACCTATATTACACAAGCTTTATTGGTGTCGTGGCGTAGTAAAATCTGTATAGTTTTTTCTCTCTCCCTACCTACACCTCAAGACATGTTACAACCTACCTACACAGTCATGCTTTTATTAACATAAGTGATATTTCCAAAGCGGGGGTTAAACCGAATGAGAATAGAAAGTAGGGAAACCCAGAGTATTACGTTCAACAAAATACAACCTGTTTGCCAACATGTATGAGCGAACGAGTGAACGAACGAACGCTAAAGAGAAAATCAACTTGCAGCATGCGGTGGCAGCAGGATTATATTCATACATTTTCCCTCACCACCGGAGTTATTACGTAGCCCCAACGCCACAACGTAGGTACTGGGCATTGTTGCACAGCTTTAAAATGGGAGCTCTATTCCCCCTCCTTATTTCCTCGTTTTAATCGAGTTGCATCTCGTATAATGTCTCATCCATCACATCATCATCATCGTCATCATCGCGAAAATACACCACACTTACATGCGATAATACGAGCTGTGTAGAACACCGTGTTGTTATTATGATCTCATCGTGAAGACGATGACGATGTGCTTACATGCATTTTTGTTGCTCTCCTTCCTCCGTTCTCACAGCAAGGGCGCCATATAACCCATTAAAGAATGACAACAAAAGAAGTTCTTACATGACATCGGATGGGGTGGTACAAGCCCAAGAAAAAACTAGTTAGTCGTGTATAAACAGTGGCTGAATCGCTAGCTATTTTGTATAAGCTCTTTGATATCACGACATGACACAGCTTCTAAAAAGTGTCTTGTATAGTTAGTAAAAGTAGAAGTAGTAACAGGAGTGGGACTCAATTTAAAAGCGTCTTCGCCCTATCTCTCCCTCACTCTTAAAAATCTCTTTTTAGACATGTACGTCTCGTACCTATCAGTATATTTTACACATCTGCAAAATCATAAAAAAAGAAGAAAAAAGTAGGTTAAAAGAAGCCTCGTAAAATCAGATTTACTTTTACTGTCAACCTTTTCTTCAAAGGAAAAGCTCTCACTGTGTGCTGACTGCGACGAATCCCGTACACTCTGTAGCGTAAAAAATGCCATGCCGTAGTTAACCGACAAAGCTGCCACTATGAGTCGGTACTAACGGAACCACAAAGCGGAGGAAGGAAGAAAAAGGGCAAAATGACACAAAAAATTGCCAGAAACGGGAATGTATATGTACATGCATACACGACGCGACCTTAAAACTATGTGCATACACAATTTAGAAAAAATATAAGTACGCTAACACTTCTTCCGTTTACTAGCTTTCACTTTCTTCCAAGTACATTTGATATATACATACATAATACATAAATATATTATATGCAAAATTCACATTTTGCTTACAGCCCATTCTATTAATAACACAACTATCATCAGCATAAAGGTTATGCCAAGTTTACTTATTTTATGTTCACATTTTATTGTGTGGACTACTTGACGGTTTTTAGAAGGGGGACGACCCCGTTGTTTATAGTGAAATAATGATTGCATGAAAATTACCATAATCTTTGATTTTCTGGAAAGAACATTCTCGACGACGGAGATATTATTAGATGAGCCAAAAATACGATATTGCTTAAGAGTGACTCTCCCTTTCTTTCTTTTTCTTCCAGAAAGCCTTACCTTCAACAACCACTTGGCATGGTGAAAGATGGATAAGCGTTCAGCTAGTTTTATTTATCATTTCTCCGTGCCACCGCACACAGATACACCCAAGTAGTGTTGACATGCTAGTTTTCCTCGTGCATGCCTTGTGTTTAGCCTAATAATGTATACTGCTTTTTTTCCTGGTGACTGACAAATTGCAAAAAAGATTAGATCAGATGCAAAACCGAAAAGTCTCTCGATTCATTTTTCTTTTAGTAATTTCCTTCAAAGGAACACATGACATTTTGCTTGGTCGCGTCCCCTTCTTTTGTGGTTTGAGCACAGCATACGCCGCCATCAGGCATAAGCAACACAAGAGGGGTTGGGCAGGATGGGAGAGGAGTTGGTTGCGGCAAGACAAAAGGAAGAAGAACTGACGCGCGTGCAATGCATATTTACGGTTCATTTTCCTTTCTCCTTCAGACAATACGATCTTGGGCTGCAATACAATCTTCAATATCAATTTAAGCAATTTATTTCTCTCAACTTTGACCTATTTTCTCACAAATAAGGCTCCTCTTCAATAATAAAAAACAGACGGTTCGCTAACTATTGTTTAAATTATTGTGCATGTGAATGTTTTACGATTTCCTGTACTCCCTTCCGCACAGAACAGTCCTCAGTCACTCTTCGTTCTTTCTACCTTCCCTCTTACAACTTTGTACATAACTACTATAATAAAAATTGACGTTGAACCAATCAAGGGGAGAAAGTAAAGGAAGTACGACAGTACATTGTTGTTCGTCGTGTATCATGACAGTGGAGGAAAGAAAGTTGTAATAGTAAGATGACCTTTAATACACTACGTACAGAATTAGCCCGATAGAAACTTTGTATTGAATGTAGAATGATGATACCTTCTCACAAGTGACCTATATCGGGATATCGCGAACAAGTAATTTCTTCATCGAAATATCAAATCATTTTTATATCACAATAAGTTAAGTATTTATGACAGACGTAATCTGAAAAAGTTGGAAGGTTTTAGGTTTACGGGGCCAGAAAAACGATGCTGGGATGATATGCTAGACAAGTACTATAACGATAAGCACGTTAACAATGTATGTAAATAGGTACATCAAGATTCTTGCTTAGCGTCGTATTTTGATTGATAGGCGTTTAATGTGAAGCAATAACATTTTCTTTGAAAGACTTTCTCTACTTTGTCATCATAGAGAACCTCACCGTCTCTTTGATTAAATGTACCGTGAAGAACAACTAGAATCACTACTACTACAACTACTGTCATGTCATGAGGGGGCGGTGACACTGTTTCTTTGTCAAACCCAGGCTTTTCACTATTTGTCACTGGAGTGAAAAGCCGGTGAAATATAATACTAATACTTCGTGAGGAAGAAATGCATGTACACTCCAATGCCTGAAATGAACCTTTACGTAGCATTAGCGAAATGAATAAAATACGCTTGTAGGGGCAGTCACGTGAAAGACTGCTGCTGTTTCATAGTTTGGAATGAAAAGGTGTTTTTACTCCATTGTGTTTTTGAATGGGAATATTACATAAAGCGTAAACAGAAATTTCACTGGGAGTTTTTTTGGAAACAGGTACTAATTTTCTTTACAATAGGAACATGCTTGACTTTTAATTTTGAGATGTATTCTTGTAGTAATATATGTGTAATTAGTGTATTATGACGATGGTCCAGTAACCTAAATAAAAATAGAATACGTCGTACCTTACATTGTACATGCCACCAGGTGCCATAAAAGTGTGCCTTGTTGTGGGTTGGTACAAAGCAGATATTAAATTTTGGTCTGGGAAAATACATGTGCTAAATTACTATTACATTGAAAGGTGGCTTCCCTTCTTAGAAACGCCTGCCATTTAATTTAGAGTCCGACGTAACAAAAATATACAGGAAAGGCGGCCATCGCTTTCCGTAAAGGGGTCATTTGTTTGTTTTCCCCGTAATCTGAGCTAAAAGCCTTGCATGCGATGCAAACTGCAATATCAGACGGAGTCCGTGGTCTCGCTCATTGTAAGATTCAGCAAAAAAGTGAAAGTAGCGTACCGTTCAAGTGTGAAACAAATTATTCATCAGCAGCAACATAATTTTGTAACAAGCAATAAAAACGTGCCCGACTTTCATTTCTCTTTTGTGGTATTATTCGCAGAAGACCTTGGTTCATTTCACAATGATTCTGAAGCTGATGAAGTAGTACGTATTTACCGCTAATGTGACTTACTCACGATGATGTGGATGATCATATTTATTTTCATTTCAAAGCTATTTTCCTGTCGCAGTTTAAAAATTCATGGTTATGTTATGAAACCTTTTGAAAAAGAGAACCTTTCAAACTTGACTCGTCTCTGACAAAGGAAATTTTCGGCGAAAACAAACTTTTAAGCCTCCTCCTCAATTTAACAAACTTGCGTATTCTATTGAAAATTTGAAAAGTTTACGCCAAAGAATAAGATAGGAGATGCTGGAACCTTCAAATAGAGGATTTGTATACAATCTTTATGGGTTTTTAAATAAATTTTAATCAATGTTCAATTTTGTCCTCGTTGAAGGACTCTGCTCACAATGGACGACAAACTTCGTACAAACAGCCCACGACATTGGTACAAATATTTACTCCCAAAATGTGCTTTTAACGAGAGAATAACCTTGAAATTAATGTGCTTCGTTTTACGAGATATTTTACGACAAAAAAGTTTACCCTAATTTGAATTTATTGCTAATTGAAATTTAGAAACTTTACCGAAATCCATTCTTGTCCAGACCGTTTAGTGCTACGGAGTGTACACGTGAACATCAGGGCTTCGGTATGATTTATTCCAGAGTACCTCGTAGTCATTACTCGTCTCAACTTGTTAGCATACATGAGACAATAAACCAAACATAAAAACATGAAGCGACCAATTTACTTTGGTTTCAAAGCGGTTACCTATCTATTATACGACCCCACAAACAAAATTACACGATGTTCAATTAAAGCTCTCAACTGTTAGGCGTAAGCAGAATCTCTTGTTTACTTCGGATCACTCTTCTCGTTTTTTTGTGTACCGAAACTCAGCGCCACTGCATTTTAACTGTAAAAGATGGGAGGTATATATATCTGCAAGCCTACTTTTTTAATATTTCGTACACTTCGTAACACCATCCGCAAGGTAAATTACAACTACCCAGCCGCATTATGTAGGTCCCGTACAGATTCCTACTCATATATTCTCATTCGGTTTTTTACGTACGCATTATTTCTCCTGCATGGCTGACAATCCAAATATGAAACCTGCCCCAAAAATATTGTGCGTGTCACAGAGAACTTATTTGCAGCTGTTTTTCTTACAATAAATTGTGTTTCTTTCAAGAAAAAAGTCTCCAATCACCTTCCACATATCCCGTTACTACGCGCTCGGGGAAACGCAAACACTGTAAGTTTACCTAGTTAGTGCGTATAAGTGTAACCCGCATTATCCTTTAACTATTGTATCCATGCGGGACTCTGTTGGATAGGTCGCTCACCTTTATCTAGGTCTTTCCCTCGTTGCTACTTATCTGACCGAGAAACTCACGTGGAGGTAATTTTCACTGACATTAAAGCTACAACGCAAACTTCAGATTTGTGTTTGTCTTAAGCTTAACCACTTCTTTAAGCCGTATGATAACACAGACGTCTATCAACCCAAAAAGGGGAGCAACCACTATAGCAATAAGCACCATAAACATTCCTTCACGCATCACCACTCACAGTATTACTCGGACATTCAGTCGACAGCTCTGTTAGTTACCACCAAAAAGCGTGCATTGTAGCTCGGCCTAAAAGAGTACATGCCCTAAAAGTAGTGGTGAAAAGAGTGCTTGCGGGATGAATGTCCAATTCACGCACAATTTCGCTTTCCCTTTTCTCGGAGAAAAAAGTGCGTTTTTCTTCGTACAAACTGACGACATGTCCATTGTTAGGTGAGGAACACACTCTCTGTTTGCATATAACAAACGTTAACTTTTTTTGCCGATGTTCACATCTGCCTTAGGTTTGATACGTCAAATGACATTCAAACAAAACATTGGAACTTTTCTGCCGATTGCGTGCAACTAGCTTGTTCTTCAGCACAAACAAATACGGTGTCAACCTGCCTGTCTGAAGTAAGACAAGTTTGTGTGTCGTTGTGCCACTATGCCACTGGCTAAAATTATTTGTTTATGGCCATAATGTTCTATTCCAATACTAATGGAAAGTCCAAATTGCGGATGTACACGACCAGTCTAGATATGGATGGTGGGGAAAACCGAAATAAGTTGAGTTTGATTTCTACAAGCAATTGTTCGTAAAACAAATCAAAAGAAAGAGAAACAAACGAGGGACATGATATACAACGCACCAAATGCTATATAAAACAACCTTTCTGTCAAGTGTAGTTTTTGGGAAAACAGACTTATGAAACCGAAAGTCTCTTTTTACTTCAGTCGTAATGTTTTTCATTCCTCCCACGACACCACTAGGCAGGTAAATTAAGTAAAAGATTTCTGTTACGACATTACAAACAGAACGTTATGGCACACAACAGTGGTATTTATGTAAATAGAAAAATTTGGACAAATACAATGATGCCGTCATAACGAGAACTACAGGAATGGGTAAAAAACTCTAGTTTTGAAACCTTTGTTGCTACTTTAATGGCATTTGGGATTTTTAATACTCACGACCCAACTCAGTACTCAGTCATGCGCACAAACATGTATGTACATTCTTTTGTTTGGTTTTCTGTCATGTATTATTCATGAAAGTAGGCGTCTGTTTCAAAGAAAAGTGAATATACAGTGGAACAAAATAGATAAAAATTGGAGTGGGAATTCAAATCCATACCACACAGCGGTTTCTCAGAAACCAGTGAAAATGAAAAGCAAAGAGACAGAGACGTTCCTATTTTTTTGTAAACAATTTGAGGTAAAAATGTGAAAGGCGGTTTACAAAATGTAATGTTTAAATAGTTGTCATCTTTAGTCATTAGTGGTGATGATAAGCCATAATAGAATTCCAAAGCTACACTAAAGCGTTTTGTGTACTAAGACCGATAGCATTTCTGACATTCTCTAAAGTTCATCAGAGTTTATTGGGGAACGCGTGTCTAATATCGATTGGAGTTCGCGCCTTTCTCCGGCTTTCACCAAAATAAAAAAGGTAGCGCATGCATAACTGTTGATTTATGCGTAAAGTGCGGCTGTAAACATGTGAGCTGCGGAGTGCGGACTGAGTCACTGTCATGGCATGACGTGATGATATTGAATACCTACGTAGGTAAGGTAGAGAAAGTGGGTCTACGCATTTCGTTCAATTTATGAATGAACCAATGAACGTTTGGGCGTGCCAAAATAATAATAATAATAATAATGC
Source organism: Callyntrura sp. NNG-2020 (assembly GCA_027744055.1). Taxonomy (NCBI): domain Eukaryota; kingdom Metazoa; phylum Arthropoda; class Collembola; order Entomobryomorpha; family Paronellidae; genus Callyntrura; species Callyntrura sp. NNG-2020. Next base: position 7,123 of record JAHZNE010005673.1, read on the forward strand.
GTCAACATCGACTCACTCTCACGCACTGGTTTCTGCAATGTGGTTCAAAGCAAAAAACCATATTTGTATCAAGCGTTCCCTAGCACCGTTTCATTTCATTAACGATTTCACTCCTTCGCACAAGCGGAGTCATTGAACGATTTTCTTTCTTGAAGTAAACCATCCACAGGAAAAGTTTCGTTGGCGTAATTACGTTTACATTACCATGACGGAAAGGAAAGTGGCGTTTCGTCGCGTAGTTATTTTTATTTACAAGCCCAATTATAAATATCGCTAAAAAATATCAGTACGTCAGCCAATTTACGTACACGTGCACCGCTGACCGTGTCTAATGTCCATTTTTGTGAAGAAGTAAAACAAAATATCGGGGCACAGAACAATTTTGATGTAACAAACAAGCTTGGAGCTTACTTGCAAAGTAAAAATTTCTCCTGACTTTACTTTACGGCCCTTACTTTCTTCCCACGTGAATGGACGGAAGGAAGGGGAAAGCATAAAAAAATGACTGACTTAAAACTGTTTATAAATCAAATTGTGTTTATTTCGCGGCTCACCGACTCATCCTATATATATTGGGAAATGTTTACAAAGTGTTCAATGAAGTGTAATGCTGAAATAAGTATAATATTTATTTTATTCATCGCTCCACTGCCTACACCACAGCCTCGGCTCTGAGCCTGGCCGAAGGGGAATTAACTTTCGTGGGTAATCGACATCCCGTTATGCTCTTTATGCTATTAAGGTTGAGGCAATATATAGACTAAATAAATACCACTTGTTTATAATAACGTATAAGAAACATAACTACCTATGCATACGTGAAATATATTTTCTCTTTAAGAAGTTTTACAAAACTATTGCCAGTTCGCTAGATGCAAACTATAACTTTGTGGAAAACCAATGCCCGGTGGAGCCGGGTTCTGGCCCAGTTTGAAATCAAGGCAAACCGGTAGAACCTTCACGCAAAACAGTCTAAAAACCACCATCGACCATAAAGAGTATCCCTGTTGACTCGAAGAGTAACAGCGAGAACGCACGTAGTGTTGCATAACTCGACACAGCTCTACACGCATGTAAATTCAACAATACAACCCGCAGAGAAAAATAAAGAAACAACTTTTCTACATAGTACCCACATACATACACTTTTCGTAGCAGATTTGGGTTATGCAATTTTAAACATAATTTTATTGTATTGTTTTTGTTTTATTATAATGATTACATTTCATTTAATTGTAGCTATATGAAGAAACCATGTTGCAAAATTGTGTTAAGAGAACAACAATCGTAAAAGGGAACGTTTGCACGTACATAGGTAGTTAGTTCAGCTCTTGCTGTGAAACGGAAGACGCGAGACGACCATTTCCTATTGGACAACCAGTTGAAAACTGGTAAGGAGGGTAAAATGTCGTTGTTACAATATAATCACCAGTAAACGATATCAAGCTTCCAGCATACCAAGTACGAACGTCTTTAAATAACGATGTAGCTCTACAGTCACGGCTACGCTTACTGGTGACTTGACTTGATAAAGCTCCTTCTTCATAAAATCAAAGCCCAGGCACAGGTTTTACGTCACATGCACAGAGACGCTCCTTCAACCAACATTGTTCACTAGGTGTCTATACTATGATCTGTTGCTAACAGCTAAATTGAAACAACGGCGGCGGTGGCAGAGGGAAACCCACTCGGGGTTTTCTTGCTAGAAAATGAGGACGGTTTCTGGAGCAGCCACGGTTGCAATAAAATGAGAGAACACGTCCTTCTCTTTCCCACTTCCTACGTTCCGTGTAGTTGTGTATGAGAAAAAGTTTCTTGATGTTGGCATTATAGCACTCCTGGAGGAGTTCTCCCTGCAACACCTTGGAAGTTTGAGATGTGAAGTGCATATTATTATATAAGCTTGGTGTGCGGTAAGTCATTTTATGCAACCCTCCCAACATTTTCCAGCCACAATTTACAACGATGATAAAAAAAAATCCCTACTTCCTTCCCTTAGACTTCAGGTCTTGCATGAAAAATATGAATAGTATGTTAATGTATACCTTTGCAATGACGTGCAATAGTACGTACCACGTAATATCTGAATTTTTATATATTTTGCTTCGGTTCTTTACAAAATATACCCATTGACGACTCCAGGAAAGGACTTAATAACAACTCTACAATTATCAGCACCCACACAGCATTAAGTATATGTATACGTACGCAAAGGAAGGATGAAATGTACTATTTCCGATAATTGTCTACATGTTTGTCAGTATTCAGTAGCACTTTCTAATAGAACGAAATATATTTTTCCTGATTGGTAATACATCTACGGTATATATGTACCTATGTTCTTTGGTCTAGCTTCCTTTTGAAAGACGCATGATACGCCGAGTGAGAAAAATAGTTGTAGCAGATGCCTATAAAATCTTTCCTTAAGCTTTTTTTGATATATGGCAAAGCATTATTACTATTCAAGGACTTGGTTAGAACTTAGAGCACCGCCTCCGTAAAATTATCATTCTAGCGGTTAAGCTCCCTACAGAAGTATTATTAAAATCGGTTTAAAAATAATTCTTGTTTTTATTAACCGCATCATCATTTATAGTTCGTGATGGAATAATATTGCCTTTTGTGTATTTGCCGAGCTCTTTCATCTTTAAGTACACTTTTTGCTAATAAGTTTCCCTCCACCTGGGTACCTTCTGTCAGTTTCCTTTTTAGTATTTGTCATCTAATATAAATATTAGGTTTATCCATTATTTTCAAGAGAATGATGGCAGCAGCTGCCACTCACATTTGCCCTAAAGTAATCCTCTTACAGATCCCGTTAAATTTTTAAAAAAGTTTAAACTAAACGAACAAAAAATAAACTTTTTGTCGAAGCAAATATTCAGTTCAAGGATTTTTCAATAGACTTACGTATACGTGAACGTTGCACAATGAGCAAATGCAGAATTAAATACATACATATTGCTACTTGAGCTTCGGGGGCATTATTGCTAAAACTTCGCTACTAAAGTGGAATCAATCTATTACAGGAAAAAGATTTGCTCGGAGAATGCAAAAAGAACATATGCTTTCTCTCACATTGGCAAAAGCAAATTTCTCTCTTTGTTTTTCTTACACATAGATGCAAAAAACAACATAGGCCACAAATCGTAACCTACCGTTTATGTTACGTGTATTACACACAAGCAAACTGAAAGGGTATATAGTAAGTTGTGGAGAGCTGTAAACTGTAAACTGTTGCATAGTGTATGTGTATAAATGCAGACGGGTACCTATCTCCCTTGTTATAAGCTCTTCTCTATTGATTTGAAGTACATTACCTTGATAGAGACTTAACATAACATTTAGACCTGCCACTTTCCAGGAAAATGTTTTTGTAAAGTGCCTATCACATTAGCCACCGTATTTGACATTTGAGCTTTTTCTAAGGTACAGTTTGGAATACATCCTATTTCAGTTGTCATTTCTAATAATCACGCCTTGTCGCCGTCTATCCCTTTTCCACAATACTGCAAAGAATTGAATTTTTACGTTTCTTTTTATTTTAAACGTCAATGTCGGGAGTTGTAGGGACGGGAATACGGAAATGTTATGTACGGTACGTCGTTCTAAATGCATTTTGAAAGTTACGTACGATGCTTTGCACAACTTGTGTTGATGGTGAAACCGTACACGCAAACGGTTGTGATAAGCACGTAAGCGCAAAAATGAATTATATTATTGCATCTATTACACTTTCTCCAGTTTCTAGCATTGCACTAAAGTGCTGTAAGAAGAAACCAACGACGTATGAAGACATGCTTTTATGTGACCTAGAATATGCAATATCCTATTGAGTTTCATCGTTTACCTATATTTATATGGTGGTGCAAGGATACCTATAAGGATTCAAACAAGTTTCCCCTTTTCCCCTACTTATTATACATATCATGCCTACAGAACATGCTACTTTTATATAATTATTGGTTAAATGGAAATTGCGTTTTGCTGAAAGCGACGTAAATTTTTGTATATGCTTTGCGTATACCGAGCTATCAGGAATTCTCTTGTTGCTGATAAGCGTGTACCATAATTTGGCGATGATGTGTTATTGCTGTTTCTAACGATGTACGTGTTATCTACTGTCTTTCACTCACCCCCACCTTACCATTCAATACAATATGAGGGTATACAAGCCATGGAAAATTTATTCAGTCTCACAGAACTACGAATTCCAGCCTAGTAGACTTGTAATGGTGTCACAAGAAGCCTGTCATCTCATTAGTGACTGTAGGAGTAATGGTACAGAGTGAAACGATGTACAAAATATGAATGTCTGAAAAACATAAGTCACTTAAGTCATTTAGACAGCTCCCCGGCCGTCAAGTGTGCATATAAAGTGGCACAGATTATTATACACGGAGCGCCATAGAGCATACTTATATGACAAAGTAAATATCATCCAATTTTCCTGAGAACGTCGTTTTTGTAGATAATATATATCTTCCTTGTGCTCACAAGCAACTACCAGTTGAAACGTTCCTAGTTCCTATCCTGCGATGAGAAATAGTCTTTATGAATACGCTCATCATATTATTATATTATTATAAAAATTGCCAGTCAGCCATTATCAGCTAGACTGCCCATTAACTCCAAAAGGGAACAAGGAAAAAAGAACAATCACATTGCGAGATGCACATAAAATGTACACTTGTTATGAGCGCATCGCGGGTCTACCATGCTACTACTACATATTTGATGATGCAAAGGCAACGCAACCAACCCCTGCATAACAGTTACACTCATCACCGCCATATCATAAAAAATATCAGCTATCAACCCTTATATATAAAGGACAATGATTACTTTGGTAGACATTATATAGCTGCGCTGTTGCTACCGACGGAAGCATATAAGTTTGCAGAAACAATGAAAAATGAACACTATGAAGCTTATAAACAATGGGCACAAGGAAATATGTAGTCGTGCAACGGAAGTATACTACACTTAGTGTTAGTTAATGGTGAAAAATATCAGAGAAATGAGTGTGTGTATGTGTGTGTGTGTGTGGATAGATATGAGGGGGTCTGCCTGAGTAAACGGATCGTGTTGCTGACTGTTACAGTTACTGGTGGTGCTCAACTTTTGTGCAGACGAGGACTGCGGATAGAGGAATAAGTACATGCATTCTATACATACAATAAATAAATGAGGACAAAAATCGGGAGATGAGAGCAAGGAAAAACGTAAAAGCGGAACCAGGAGTATAAGTCCTAGCCGAGTCTTGTGCATCGTGCTTTTCTCACTTTTTTGCACTTTCTCTTTCTTCCCTTTACACAAAATATAGGCTCCCACATACTAAGACTACAACTTCCCCATCCGTCGTCGTTTTCACCGAATCTCGTATGGTCTCTTTCTTTCTTTCTCTCTCTCTCTCTTTAATGCTTGCAAACATCTCTCTTCATCTCTGAAATAAAGACCATATACTAGCATTCAGCAGTAGTGGAGTAGCTCATCGAAAAGTTAGTTGAGCAGCAGTAGTAACAGCAGCGGAACCGTCTCTCTCTCTCTCCCTTTACCTAGTAAAACGGCTATAATGAGCATGAATATAATGCACACACACATACTACACATCGCACACACAAGAAGAATGAATGTAAGTAAGTTCTCTCGCTTCGTTTTTTCCGTTTTCTCTCACAGTCAGTAAGAAATTCGTTCTTATCTTCTTCCTCCCTTCTTCGCTATTCACTCAGGTTTATTTGTGTAAAGGGATATAATGAGAATGGTGGCTGGCTGGTTGGGTTGAAGACAGGGAATAAAAAAAGAGACAAATGAAGTTTACTCTCTTACCACCCATGAAAGAGTTGGAGCTCAGAAAATTGGTTGAATACTCATTTCTCTTTCTCTTCCCCCATCTCTCTCTCTCTCTCTCTCTCTCAGCTTGTCTCACTCTCTGGTGTTCTTTCTTTACGTTTTGTTCGCTAGTTTGTATGTGGATGCTCGAATCCTCTTTAGACTTTGTCGTAAGATATAATTATTATTCCTTGTAGGCCAAGAAAAATAATTTACCTAATGGAACAGGTTGTAGCTTTAATGCTTCCACTTCAGTGTTATTGAATTCCAAAAGAGGAAGCAAATAGCAAGAGGTATTTCCCCCTGCACACACGTTTCCCATTTCAGTCAGAATCTTTTCAAGTGCCCAAAAAAGAAAAAAAAGGTTTATAGGTGTCATTAACCACAAAAGCTAGTTTCCTTTGAAAAGATGCCTTGCTCAGTTAGCCCAGTATTTTATTGAGACGGCCAGAATTGTTCGAGATGTAGTAATTTCGCAAATGTTAGAGAGTTGCAAGTGTTCATAAAAGAAGAAAAAGGGCTTAGAGAACTCCTTTTTTAGGGGAGAGAGTGTGTGGGGACAATAGATTGATAATTTTTATTACTAGACGACGACAACGACGACGGCGACTATTTGCAGAGAGTTATGTAAGACGACATGCTTTCTACAGAAGGAAGACGACGACGGAGAAAAGGGGGAACATAATGTTCGTTTGTGCTTACCTGAGTCGTACATGTTATCACAAAAAAACCAATAACAAATGAGAAATAATTAATCCTCCCGTTACATCATGCTTTACACCTACTGCAGTTTCCCCCATTCATCTATTGTTAAGATGACTACCCTGTTTTCTGGCAGCGCAGTATTGTTCAACATGCATGTACCTATATATACTTACATAGGAATCAGCCCCCACAAAAATAATCGCTAACGCAATCATGAATGCTTAAGTACACACCCGTAAACTCCGCTTGTGCAAGCACAATTTTTAAAGGAGTTACAACATAAGTGTACGCCGAACCGGGATACCTTGTGCCTGCTGTTGAGTAACCACCCTTTTGAGAATGTATATTATCGTTTTCAGGAGAAAAACTCTCGTCCACTTGAACAGAAACATGAAACAAACACGTCAACAACGTGACATTGTTAAATACGCTCTACGAAACAATATGTATACGCATCAGTCAATCCTTTGCAGAATTTGTCATCCATCAACCAGTATGAGTCTATCATTTTCAAGCTGCATTTGTCATAAAAAGTGACAGACACCTACACACTCCCCGCACGCTGATAACATTTTAAGACAAACACACAAATGTGCACCCCGTGAAACATTCTGATAGACACACACAAGACTTCTGCTGTGAGTGTCTATACTGGAGGACGTTTCTCTAAAATCCATGAAACAATAGCCTCGAAGAATCTACAAAAGAGAAATGTTGTCCGAGTAAAAAACTGTTCCATTCTTTCGTAATTTGTGTGGATGAAGCCAACAAATGTGATTGTTCCAGTGATTGAAATCTACAAATACAACAGCACACACACATACACACACACGGTTGCTGTTGCTGGTCATGCCACTTGACTTCGACCTCGACTGGTTTAGATACATACAAACGTGTGTGGAATAGTCACATTTTCCCTTCCAGCCCAGCAATTTTATGCTCAACTTTTCCGTCAAAATGCCCATAAAATTTATTGATAATTTTCAGTTTGAGATTATCAAAAGACTGAATTGGACACGAAATAGGAATTTTGTCTTCATTCAAGAGAATATGTACATATATTCTTTTCCACTGAGAAACAAGTGAATAGAAACTCGCTGTGTAATACATTTTCTGCATATACTTCATTGAGCAATCGAATCAATATAAACAAACGGAATCGCTTATTGAGGCATATTTATTTGGGAAACTAAACACAAACTCAGTTACATCCAGTTACTGCCTGCTTTCCTTTTCTCTTTCTTTCAGCGTCATGCATTTGCTTTTTTGGAAGCTCCAGCAGAGTTGGTTGCTGTATGATGCAACAATTTTGTCTACCTCTTTCTTTTTGAATGTCAATTCTGCTTTCTTTAGCTATATTGTTTGCCTTTGCAGTAAAACTAGTTCTGTACGAACGTCATGGACGTTTGTGTATCTTATAGAAGAATGACATGCAAATGTTTTCCAATGTTATATGATGAAACAGAGACGGGAAACAACAAAATATAAGGAAAATTTTCTCGTTTCTGCTCTACTTAGTATGTGTTGTATCTTGTATCTTGTTCTGAGCTGTAGTCAGGAATAGTATAGACTGCCTTTGAAATATGCATTGACTGTTTAATTCTCTTTCCTCTCGACTTTGTTCCGCGTCTGTGGACTTGCTATTTTGCAACTTCCCATAAATAAACCATTTATATACAATTTTGCGTACCAAATGCAGAAGACTGTAGGGGAAGGGCGAGAGTTTCAGAATCATCATTTACTAATTTATTTTTTGTTTTATTTTTTCTATGGCGGAAACGCAACCGAAAGAATCTTACTACCCCAACATGTAAGCTTGCATCGTCCTGTCTGCTTCTTTGCGTATATCTATAAATAAAATCTCTGTTAGTGTGGTACAGATAAGGTAAAACTCGTTATTTTACTTTCATCAAAAATCATTTCAAACGTCTGACTTCGTGGAATCCTAAACATATTCGGACGATATTTAGCAACATTGTAAACAAAGCAATTAGCGCGACTCCCATGTAGCGCAAATGCAACTTGCTATTTGAGTACGCACAGGTTAGTAACACTACAAGATTTAATTTTAGTGCCAGCTTGGACTACAACAGAACATCGTATATTACTCTAGTAATCGCTTCCAGTCTTTGATTCTCCAACTCGTATCATATACAAAGATATTTGTAAGATTGCCTGTTCCACTGTTAATAAATGAAATAGATAAGAGTGCAGAAGGGCATGCTTAATTAAACGTAGCCTCGCTAATCCAATCGCTCCACTGTCTGTGAAATTACAAGATTAACCAGGCATCTGAGACTAAAGCGAGATGACAGAGTGATGATGCCCGAAAGGTGAAGCCACAATTTTTGACGGTACAGTACCAGCACTAAAGCTGGTGAGCATTAAAACAAATTAAATGGTTGGGGAAAGCAGCGTCTATAAAGCTGGTAGCAATTTTCCTTACGACTGGCCAGGCACAACTTGGAAAAATTAACACGTGCGTCAGGGATCCTTTTAAAATTTTCAATTAATGTAGGTACATACTTAAGTGAAACATTTGGAGTTTCCCCCAGCATTGTGTAACTGTTACTGTCGCAGATAAAGAAATATGTTTAAGAATGTTTAGTGATATCATTCCCTTCAACAATCCCTGCATCTCTAGACTGGAGTAATGAATAGTCTTGACGCTTCAACCGTACAAATAGACATCAGTGATTTCTTTGGAACGTAGTAAGTGGCTTTCCCCAGTAGTTTCTTCCATTACAATGATAAATCTCCGTAACGTGTAAACTTTTGCCAAGACGTGCACTTTAAATAGATCATATCAACTTATCTCTACTTAATTTTTCTAGGATAACTCCATTTTTATGAAAACGTACCTTATTCGATTTAGCTACGAAAGCTATATTGAGAGGGGAAATGTTTGGAATTCCATCCGGGTACTTAGCACTCCTATTACTACGAGTGAAGTAACATACTAGAAGCGACTAGGGTCTATTAGTATTCAGTACACTTTATCCAAGCTTTATGTAAAATTGAGTCATTTTTTACTTTTTCATGAACCATAGCAGACATGTTGTACCGGCCTGGGAGTAACATTGAGGATCAACTAGCTGAACTACCGTATCATCATTTATATAGCCCTTCTGGCATTGCTGGCAGTGATAATAACAGTGAAATAGTGACAGAATGTGCATAATGTGTTATACTATAAAACCTGTTTTTAAACCCGGATTCTCTTTTTCCTTGAAAAATGAACTTGAAAGCATGTAGTAATGGACGGGCATGAGAATATTTGGGTGAAACGTCAGCCCGTCGGCTTGTCAGAAACGGATATAATGCACATAAAATAAATAAACTAAAGTTGTCTTCCAACTACTACTACTAACGTAAATATCATTGCTTCTCAATTTTATGGAACTGCGTACACAAAACTCGAAATTACGAGAGAACTCTTGTTTGATCCATCTCACATATTTGGGTCCACCGCAGCGAACAACCGCATCACAATGCCAACGTGCCATCACATTATAGGAGTTGGACACATCACTCATCAGACCAGAGAGAAAAGCCGTACAAGAAGTGAAAATGAAACCAGGAAGACTACAAGAAAAATAAACTACGGACGCCTTAAAATGGTGAGCACATCGTACCGCAGACTACTGTGATGTGAAGATAAGTGAGTGGACCGACCTGCAAAAAAGCTGAGAAAGCAGAAGATAGCGGCTAGCGGTTTCCTGGAAAAGGTATACATGTAAGCCGTAGCTGTAAATATGTAGGTATAATAGGTACGTTTCCTTTTGTTATTCCTTTCCTACCAATAGCACAGCAGGCAATGTCTGCGTATGAGTGAATGCATACGGAGTGTGTAGACATTGTTGGGATCTGTAATGCGAGTCACATCCCCAAAAAAAAATGTATCGGGCAAAAGTTTGCAGATTCCGTTTTCTATCAAACTCGACAATCCCCATTTCTTGTTAAGTCAGACCTGGCACACATCTGGCACTCACAGTCAGTTATTTCATGACTGGAACAATCATGCATCCGACAATAGCATCCGATACCTTGTAATTCTGGTAGATTTCAAGACTATCACGCTTCGTGAAGACATCCAAGTCAAGTTGTGGATGAAGAACCCTTGAAATTTCATTTTGTTTCACGAGCTTACTTCCACCTTTCTCTTAACTACTTCACACCACACTTTTCCCCCCTTCCATCTCCATCGCTGCCTCTATCTCGTTCCCCCTCTTTGTCATCCTTGAGATAATGTACTTTTCAGATCGTGTTCAGTCAAAAACAAAAATACTGACCATGTACATGTACAGAACAGAGAATTTGTGCGAAATAAATAAAAAGTCGTATATAAAATGACAGTAATCAGGATTACTGTATCTTTTTAAAGTTACTTCAGCATACACTCAACTTTCCAATCCAAGTGAAATAAAACGGATTTAAGTTGTCCCTGAATGGTACGTATGCTAAAATGAGTTTTACTCTCGACAAGTTACTACTGTGTTTTATAAACACGGGCCTCCTCTTTGTATCCCTTAGCTAGCACTGCTCTGTCCTTGTGCTCACTGGCCGTTTCTATTGTCGGTATATGTTGTATTTCGTGGTGCCTATACAAACGTTGGCTATTTTATACGTTCTATCTTCTCAGACAAAGACTCGAAGATTTTGTTTATATACCCCATGTAATAAATTCGCTCTCATCGATCACGTCACATCTCATTAAGAGAAAGTTGGTGGGGAAAGTAACACAGTCGGAATTCACAAATTTTATGGAGGGACGCGGCGCAGGGAAAGCGGGAAAAACTCTACTAGCTTATTGCTCGCAAGACGCAGCATGTTTGTGCCACAGAAACAGTTGGAAAGTTGATCCAACATACATAAAATATAGCCATTGTGTGCAACTGTGTCTATTTATCCTTCCATGGAAGTATGTTGTCGTTTTTTAGTCATCAACAGATCATAATAGTGTTTCCAGTGGCGCACTACAACATCCACAACGCAGCTCCAGCAACACACAGCCCACCAGTCTAAGTTCTTTTAATTGACTGCTGCGTCTCTAGCTGGCTAGGAAAAAGTCCCTTGAGGGGATAGAACAGACCATGCGACTTTATGAAAATACGATACGCACAGCCTTTTTCACAGCATGTCATATCTATATAGCACATCGGGTGAAATATATATGAAATGGAGGGAAGTGAGGCTATACAGATGATGGGTATAGTCATGGTCACGATAATAGAGAAAGCAGATAATAGATAGAGCTTTAAGATGTTCATACTGCCAGGATTTGAGGCTCCGTACTTATGATCAGTGTCAAGAAAAGCCTTCCAACTATTTCACGCGGAATCAAGCCGACACGACGAACTAACAGGAGGGCTAGTTATAAAGCTTCGCGAGAAAGCTGTCGTAGTTGAGCAAGGACTACTTCTTTCTCTTATAGTAAGTGGAACAGATCTTGGAGTCCTCGCTCCGACTGCTACCACCACCACGATTATTACATACTTTACAAACCAGAGAAACTGTTTAAAATCTAAACTAAAATGGTTGTACAAGCCATAAACATAACGGGCTTCTAGGAACCCACTACATTTTGATGAATAATAATTAGGGTGAAAAACATTATCGTACGCAGTGTAAGAATGTACATTTCACACAAAGCACGCTTCCTGCTCTTAATTTATGTTTTTGTGTATTTATTTGTAAAATTCTCCCAGCCAAAGAAAACAAAGCAGGAGCCGTGTCTATGTAATGCGTCTCTAGAGAAATGTTTACGTTGAAAAACGATGTAATAATGCCCCGTGATTAGCATATGTTATACTTATACTGTTCCATGCTTAGTACCGGATACGGACTCGTTTTGGCTTCCGTAATTTAAATACGTGGTATAATATGATGCTGATGATAAGATCTCTTCAGAAGCAATAAGTTTTCGTTTATATAAATTGCATATTTAATATCATGCCAGGTGGAGAAATTTTAACAACCGGACCACACAATAATACGTTGTGTACCTCCGTATTACAGTAATGAGTAATAGGTTATTCACTTTTGTTAGAGCGAGGTCGTTGCGAAACAAATTCTGGCGGAAAAGCCACAGAACGTTATAACTGTGAAACGTGACACGTACCTGATAACGCCGGGGGATTTTTTGGGGAAATAACCGTATTCCATTTTGTACACTTCCTTATAAAGTATGCAAATGCATGCATGACTTCGTTAATTGTAGTGTTTGGGTTTTTTTCTAGTGAGCCAGTAAATATTACTTTGAAGTAGCGTGTAATTGCGCAGGCAGGGTGTATGAATGTTTTGAAGACATGAAAGAAGTAAACCAAAAGTATTGTGATGGTTGAGTCATCATTCAAATGTCCTAAACATTCGTGCACGCATGCAAGGAAATTTGACAGCGCGTTTCGTCTTCAACAACAAACCAAAGAGGCAAAAGAGCAGCTCAGCCAGCAGCTGTAAATAATTAGCAGACGACGTTTTTTTCCTTTACATACTTTGATGGTATGTAGACCAGACATGTACAAGTTGTACACCTCCAAAATCACGTAAAATATGAAATTTTTACATTCGAGCATCGCTTATCGAATTTTGTATGTACAGTTTCGCTGTTGTGTTTTGTTAGCAGTCCATGTCTTTACATAACTTGGTAGGGTAGAGCCTTGCTAGAGGCAAAAAGGCTTAAGAGAAAAGAGTTTCCTCTTACTTACAGTGAGGGAGAAAAGAAGTGGGGAAAGCACTTTATTTCATTGTTACTTATTTCTAACGCCACCGCGCCATCATTTTCATCATCATTGCAAGACAAATACCACATACAAGGTTCCTACATTTTCTCACGGCATGACATGAGCGAAATTGGATACCGCGACATAACTATTAAAATGTACATGTGAAATGGAAACAGGAGCAGAGATGAGAAATCTTGTTTTCATGCTAACCAGTAAATCACTGCTGCTCTCTTCACTCACAACTGCAACTTGTTCAACAACTTTCATTATTTTGCAGGGTTGAGTGAGAACGGCTGTATAATCTCAAGTGGGGCCTAGCAGTGCTTATTGTAGTAGTCGGGTAATGGTGATTGTATGATCCTTGCTTGCATGACTACATATAATTACTATTATTATTGCACTAGAGCAGGGTAGAGAGAGAAAGAGAGAGAGAGAGGAGAGAGTCTTTTTTAACCGGAGTGCTGAGTCAGTAAGCACTACGTCGTATGACTCTTCGTTTTGGTTAAAGTAGCTGTCGTTCTAACGAAAATAATGATGTGCACAGTATGTATAGTAGCTTTCACTGCCCCACTCAAACAACAGCAGAGAGCGTTTCACTGCCAACTTATTAGCTTTGTGCATGATTTCACGTAGAGCTCCATAAAAATGGCTGCAGGCAACATCCACCTTCGCCTGCTTATTCCCTGAAACGTTTTAACAGCGTGTACCCTCTACCTACCGTCACACAGCTTTCTCTCAAAATACACCTTATTGTAATTCAGAGGTTGATACGAATCCTAGTTCCCCAAGTGTAGAGACACACAAGACCCCGAAACGCAGAAGAAGCAAACTGGAGAAAGGGAGGAATAATAATAACAAACACTTGAGACGAAATGAGAAGTGAGACTAAACCTCCTCGCCACATTTCTTCAGTCTCGTCAGCCATACATCTAAAACTAAGTTTTAAAGAAAACTCATTCAAAATCTTACTTTGCATTGTTGATTTACCTGATGTGCTGCTATCTTACCGCTGAGCTAGATAAACATGCATGAGCATGTTTACAGATATGCCTACTTCTTCTTTCAAACTGTGGGTGTTACGAGTGGCCTGGGTAAATGGTAGCTGTATTCGTGACAGAGAAGCAATCAAACCACCAAAGATATCTATTTAGATTAAAGTAAAGTGAAAGTAGCACAAAGACGGAGGTATTTCTCAAAAGGGTATCCAAAAACATCATACACTTAATCCAGCCTCATGAACGTGGACATTTAGAAAGATCTACCAAGACCAAACACAAAATATGTGGACCAACTTGCCGTAGGTATATAACTTTAAGGCTCAAACTGAAATACGCAAAAGAAGATGCTTGAAAACGTTAAAACTTAATAAAAGCTCAAGCAAAGCATCAAAAGATCCAGGCTAACGGTGGAGCATAGTCTCAAATGGTAAACAACACAGAGACATTTATTTAGTAGCGTTGTTTTGTTTGCCCTCTTGTACTAAAGGTGATAAAAAAAGCTGGTAGGGAATCAAAGATATGTTTGTTTGGCAAGGGTTAGCCCCGATTCCGTGAAAGATGCTGGAATGAGATAATGCAAACGCATGAACCTTAACTGGTATAATAAACATTACAGCTAAATGCTGAGGAAGAAGAGAATCGTTTACTAGCGTATCATGAGAACCAGAATTACAAACGAGTAGTACCGCTTTTGGCAAGGCGCAACAACAGCCTGTAGGGTCTGTATTGTGTGTTCTATCGATTTCCGGGTTTCAGTCTGTGAGATCCATCCTTCCATGAGGAGAAAGGGGAATCTTTTCGATTTTAATTGTCGGTTTCTGGTAGGGTTATCGATTGCTTTGTGTACAAGTAGGCCAATGTGCATGCTATAACATTTAACCACTAATGGTCGACAGTTATAACTATTTAACCCATTACTTTTGACCTATTAAATTAAGCAAGTTTACTGGTATCAATGTACATTTCCCTGATGAACCTCTCTGTAATTGTATTTCTCTGTACAAAATCCCCATCTGTAACAGCTTTGCTTTTGGAAATAATCTTTTTTTGCTGTTTTTAGAAGGCCACCTACTTGTTAGTTTAACAGTGTCTCCGTTTGAGTTGAAGACTGTGGTTCTTTGAAGTAGATCAAATGTCGTACGCCCTTGGTTCACAGTGCAGTTTCTGAATTGGATTTAAATCGGGAGTTACTGGTACTACGGTGCAGCTAGAGCTTGCTTTCATTCAACCAAATCCACTTCTTTCGGAAAACCTTGAAGCTCTGCTAGCTTTCCCCCCATTTACACATAGGAACATGCAAAGAGCATCTGAAAATTACCTTCATTACTGTCGTTGGTTATGTAGTACTTGACAGGGTGAGAGGGAAGGGAAGACTTGAAATGAAATGCCAAGTTCATATGATATAAATATGCCACACATGCGACTCACAAACCTCACATTATGCTCCTCTATTTAGATAGCTGTATAACCGTTCTTTATTTAGATTTTTAGATTCATTTTCCCCATTTCAATAACCATTAGGGTGGCCATAAACTATCTGGTTGCCGTTTTATTATATAAATATACATGAGTATAAACACCCATAAATTACGATTGGGATGGGATAAATAAACACTACAGCAATACAGTGTCAAAGGAGAAAACCACTGTTTGTTTTAACTACACAACGCACGAACGAGCCAAGCCTGTCCTGTACAACCTTTTTTTTACTAAACACGTGAACATGCACGCTGACAACAAAGATTATACGACGTTTCTTTACTACTGGGTTTGGATATCTTTCGTAGACACGCACAGCATAACAAGAAAAGGGAAGTTGGGGAGTTTTAAGTTACAGTGGTGGTGGGATACAAAGTGTACGACGTATATGTAACAGCAGCCTGGGTGGTTTCTGATCTATTTTGTGGTTTGCTGATGAAAACTACGATATTTTTTTGCTTTTGTCTACTCCACCATAAATAAATTTTTACGACTTTTTGTAATGCCGCGTTAAATTCCATGATTTTGTCGAGTAAAAGTTTTGGGAATTGGATGACACAACAAGCGGCGCATCTTCAGGCAAGGTTCATTCCATTTGATGTGGATATCCTTAATGTATAAACTTGTCAGTGGAAAAAAATGGAGAGCCATCATGTTACGAACAATATTAATTTTGCCGGTTTGATTATTTGGTTACGCTGCAATATACCATGCTGTAGGAGACCAGTTGGAATGCGTAAGCCGATGATGTTTAGCTTGGACGAAATAACTTCTAGGAAATGAGATGGAGCTATAGGCGTATTTATGTGTATGTCTAAATACACGAAATCGCCTATGTAGTTCTCCACTAATCTCCTGAAACACGTTTATTACATTTTATGCACACCAGGAAGCGAAACGTTTGTCTGATCGTTGATACTGTTCTCAACATGACCACTATCAACGTCAAGTGTTCTATGGCCAGATTTCTGTGATGTGGTCTTCAAAGTAATGTAAATGTAAAAACATCGTATTAGCTGTAATCACAGTAAATATATTTTCCATGTTTTCACAGCACAGTCAAAACTAAACGCATAAAAACTTTTGTGTATGTACCATGTTGTTTTTTCTCGTGTTATACAAGGAAAGTGGATACGCGCTTTACACCAAATATTTCCCGTGGTAAACCAAATATCAAAGAGATCAAGTCTGAAACTTATCATCAAACCAGCACAGATATTATTGTTATAAAACACAAGCTAAATTGTCGGTTAGATGCTTTTATTTCCTTCTTTTATTATGTATGTACCGGGTCGCTACTTCATCCTCGTCGCACCACCACCACCACCACATTACAGCCATCAACAGCCATTGCATTATTTGGCAAACCGACTTTGGTCCCTCAATGCTTTTAGTAAATTAGCTATGCCCAAAGTCAAAGTACATGTCTATGCTAACTGCTAACATGTGTTCTCCATTATCGCCGTTGTTTTAGTCATGGCGGCTCCCAAAATAAAGCAATCCTTCAAGATGAGCCACAGCTCCTTTATTTAACGGTAATGCGGTACAAATAAACATATTATGAATGTATGAAAGTTTAGTGTAATTTGACCTTTGAATTTTAAACAGAGGTAACATCACGGTTTTAGTTTCTAGTCACCATACGCCACCTTACACATTATATAACATAATAATCGAATTATACACTAACCTGTATAACGATTTTTGCAGCTGGTCTCGCACCAACATAGTATTTTTCATTTTGTATATAGGGGCATAAGTAAACTTAAAACTCAAGGCTGACAACACCACCAACACAAAACTTTAATATTTTCGCTGCCTTTACAACTTCATCTCGCATTTCACAGTGTATACCATGCAGAATTCGCGGAATTTTCCCTCACCGAGAATGAGAGACGGGGACAGAGGACGTTTTGTAGGTTGAAAAGTTGGTATGCACGGGCATATTTTAATGCCCCTTTTCAGATAAAAACTTGACGTTTGACAGTTTGACAGTGTATACATATATATGTGTAATACACGTGATGACAGATTGATTTAGATTTTTGGGATTTTCGGTTACGCCATTTAGTTACCTTGTTGAATGAATTTGAATATTTTGTCGTATACAATTACCTCAATCGTGAAAGCCACCAAATGATTCAGTTCACCCCAAGTGTTCTTCAACACAAGTGAGCTGAGCAGCGAGCTTTCATTCAGAGAACTACTAATTACATGTCTATTATAAATGGCGGTCTACACACGACAGTACAGGAACTTCCTAGCTTAAAAGGAAAATAGTTCAAGGTTTATCAGCAACTGCTGTCTCAAGTCCCTCGTGTAGCCTTTATTAATGCTACGCATTTGAATAGAGAACGTTATTTTAACTAATTAAAAGGGTAGGCACGATAACAAAGTGAAACGTCTGTGTTTTGGGAAATAAACAAAAACTTGTGTATAACAATGATAAAACGTGTACTACATCCATCATCCCGAGTATCTCTAGTCTCTGATGGCGCTTTCCCTGTTTTTGCTGACAGCATATACCTTCAAACCCTTATCCAAGCCGACATGGAAAAATACCATTTTCCATCCCTTCCTTCCTATGATTCGCAGCAACTAACACCACATATACACACATTGCATTTTTTCCTGCCAGAAAAACGTAGGTAAACCGGAATGGTGTAGACGTGAAACATTTGTTTATGCGTGGCTTGTATGAAATGAAAAATAAAAGCGTAAAAACACGTAGTACAACTATAATCCCTGAGGCCAACAAAACCTGTTGAATTATATCTGCTCTAAGCTCTTCCGGCGGAAGTATGGGATCGGATTTATTACCTGTGCATACGTATTAACGGCAGCGGAAAAACCGTTTATTACCAACTACTGCAAACATTTTCTACAACAATGGTGTTATTGCACTGACCCGAATAGAGAAAACCAAACAATACTGCCTGCGTACTGTGAAAGCATGCTAAGTAAACACTTCAGAAACTACTCCCCGTAGACAGTCCAGCAACAGCGTCTTATTACGAGCTGCAGAACGAGGAAGTGAATTTTTTTATTACATCTCCTTTCACGACAACACCATGTGTACTCTTAATGGAATAGTGTCTCGAAATAAAATTATGAGATGAAGCTAACGTATTTTTATACATATACCCAGTACCTTATATCCAGCTTCTGCCTCTATTATGGTGTTTGTGTATTTTACAGCCATCTTCAGGTTATGTGAAAGTAGTGGGTAGTAGGTCGGTAGAGACACACATAGGTAGGTATATATATCTGACTCATCGATTATCCTTTCTCTTCTTCAGCCTTGGTTGGACGATGACAAATCAATTAGATCTATCGTCGCGTGAAGAAGGACTGTCGTCTCAGTTATTTTACGGGTCATTAAATGAACTGTAGTTAAGCAGATTCAGGTGGTTATGTCATTCAACCACGTCAGTGAATTGAATATTGGTTTTACGAGACCCGTTAACCATTAGGGAAAATGAAGGAGGTAGCAGTAAACACAATGACAATAAAACTCGTAGATGCTTCGTAAATGGCACAAAGAGAAGAAACATGCGCGTTAAGTAAGGTTATGTGGGGGTAATCAAAATGTATAAACTGTTTGTGAATAGAACAGTTGAAAAATGTACCTTACGATGCTAGCTAGATACAAGACTAATAGAAAATATTTGAGATTGGAAAATCATTTACTTGTTTTATTGCTGACTAGATTTAATGACCCTTTGCAGGAGCATCTTGTTTAGATTTCGAGGGTTTCGAGGGCGCATCATCAATAAATTTCATTAATATTGTTTGTCGACTTTCTATTTAAAAATTTCGTTAGTTTGGGTTCGAGTAGTTTCTTGTGAACAATTGGTGAGATATATAACCGTGCTTCTGTTATAATCCTCACAAAATTAATTGTGAGTATATTATACTCTGTAAAATACAAGTAAAAGCATCTGGAGCAACGATATAAAAACAAGCATGTCGATATGCGAAAGGATGGTTAGATCGAAGAAGCATTATGGGTACAGATAAAAGCGCGCTTGTGTTCACATTTTATATTTTATGGTAAGGTGCGCGATATATGCAATTAGTGTCTATTCTATCTAATTAGTATCTATCTCGCTACCAAACTAACATTCAAATACGACTTTCAACAAGTTCAAATCGGCGTTTTTGAATGTATGCAGGTGAAAGCAAGGGTTGTTAAAAAAGTTCAAGATATAGAAGCACGCACAAAAGGACCTCAAAACAAGCCTGATCCATCATTTATTACAATGAAAGCTTTCCACCATTCACACCTGTAGCTCTCCCAATCACCTCCACCAACGTCATTAATAATAATCAACCATGCGAGCAAACAGGTAGGATGTAGACCTAAGGTTGAATAAAAACCCAACATACTTTCTGTTTCCATTATCAAGCTATACAATATAGTTTTCAATACAAGTAGCAGCACAACTGCCATTTCTCGCACCAAAGCTTTTATTTTCGTACTATCGAATTTTTTTCAGTCCAATGAACTGTTTTTTACCCAATATATAGACCATTTTGTAGCAGGCATCAATCCAAGTACGACTATGAGCGTGTATGTACATATTTTATTGAAGGTTGAGTTTGTTGAGTTATTGCAATGATGGTAACAAAGTGATAAGGAAATCCTCACTCTATGAAATCATTAGAGTGGATACCATGATAAAAACATTTTGTTAAGCAAGAAAGTACTACATGTATTCGATGTGAATAAGTACTTTTCTTCCTGCACTGCTGCACGCACCCGGATTCCTGTTTCTATCCAGAACTTTCTGTTAATGTAAATTGATTGCGATTCTTCAGGCTTCTAACAAGTATGGATGAACTTAACGCAATTCCCTTCGTTCACAGTAGTGTCTCGGGATTTATTTTATTACCTCTAGGGCGACAAAGCAAAAGTGACCATAATTAATTTGTGTCACTGATTAGTGAAACACAAGCCTCGTGACTTTACTACAGTAAAATAGCCAAAAGCGTTACTCACTACAGCGGTTAACAAATGATCAGGTATTCAAAGGTAGGGTGCAGCATTAATCACGGTGCAGCAAATGCTCAATGAGCTTTATACGGCTCTCCTTTATTTTACAAGCAAAATTAATTAATGAACGTTGTATATTGTATACTTTATAGTACAAAATACATTTACGTTCTAATAGCGTTCAATTCTGTATTGAAACAGAAATAGACAAAGATCCACTCACCTATGATAAGTATTGATTAACGAAGGAAAGAGATGAAAGATGTCAATGATAAAATATAATGTGTTCGGTGGTTTCATGAATGGCAATTTTCGCATTCTCCTATTTTGAGCTGGTGTATAGAATGACAACTAACATGACTTTATAGACCATACAAATGTGACCAAATAAAGTCATACCACATTTAAATGTCACCCAAAAAAGGTAAAAATAATTGGGGTAACTAAAAAATGATTCGTAATTGCGTTTAGTTTTTGTAAAGTTTTATGCATAGAGTTTGTAATAATTTTTAAAAATTTACACTTATCTGATACAACTGCAGTTGCCATTTGGGCTTTTTGGGAGCTTGGCTTGCCACACTTGGCTTGCGACGTTTTTTTGTTACAATTGCGTAGACTTTTGTCGGTGCTGTCTCCACTCATGTAGACACAATTGCATGGCTTCAAAAGCGGTAGTCAACTTATCCACCACGTCGAAGTAGAAGAGTTTGTTATTTGCCATTCTGTCGTACAACCCACTAATATAGAAGAATGCTTCATTTGGCAAAGAAGAAAAGACTGATAGAGAAAGCATTTTCAGTTTTCTTTCTCCTAAAAACAACAGTTATTGACATCTTCAAAGAATAAGAAACAGCTGAATCATGAGTGTGCTGCTACAAGCTTATAAACTGCTTCACATAACATCACTACCATCACAATGATTAATGATGACTATACTTGCGTGTAGTTCAGCATGCATCTAAAAGACTTACTTTCAGACAATGAAAACTGAACGTTGCTGGTGCAATTTCGATTTCTACTACTAATAATTTTCCTATTGCACACAGCACAGCGCATTCATGCATATTCGAGATAAACTGTAAAACTCCTTGTGTTATGAAATAATGAAAAAGAATGAATACGGGGTTCTTTGTGTAAATATTTGTTCGAGTCCTTTGTACTACGCTCTTTTACAGAATTTTGGAGCCGTCGGATTGGCTTATTTTTCTCCTACTTTCTTTTTATCCTCTTTACAATCCCGAACTGTTTGCATTTTCTACTGCGTTCAGTGATGGGGAATGACATTTTTTTCTGCAAGCTCTCGTTAAATTATCAACAGAAGGAAAAGCACAATTGTATTTATGTATAATCCATAAATAGTAGTGGGACGATGAGAGCGTAAGTTTGGATAAAATTAATAGGTAAATGTTCCAGCTTTACTACAATATATGGGTGCATTTTTGTGTCAGGTATAATGCTGGAGATAAGGAATCCTAGTGATCTGTCTACAGCATCTGTCGGGAATTTTAACTATATAAGTAACTATATATATGAAGGTGTGAACCTTCAAATATGCAGAACGAATACTGATAATAATATACTCCCACCAATTTATCGTTTGTGTATATGCAGCATACGTGTATAATACAAGATGATGATAAGTTGGGTAAGCTTATGCCCATTTATGTTCATCATGCTTCCTGAAAGCATCAGAGAGCTAAAATGAATCAAGGATAAATGGAGGTGGGAGCTTAGTCGAACTCCGTAAATTCACAGGAACATCAGCATAAAAATGAACACGACCAAGGAAGAGCAGCAAAGCACAGTTCGCATCTGTTGTATTTCCTTGACGTGATTTTTTCATCTCTTTCTCCGGATTTTCTGCTCTGATAGGCAATGAGAATTCAAAAAAAATTCAAAAAGGGGAAATAATTCAGTCGTATTTTCAAAATACATAACGTAAAACTATTAGGCAACCTAGAGCCAGAGCCTTTGTGAAAAGTTGAGGAAATATTTTACTGTTTTTGGTGCCGAATACAGGTATGTGATGTGTGCATTAGCTATATATTATTCCGAATTTTAAATGCTTTCTATTGTAGTAAGAAAGGACCCTTCATAATTTTAGCGTGTATTTTGTATGTATAAAATGTTAGTGTATATAATAAAGACGAATTGAATGATAATATCCAGCAATACGTATAAAATATAAAGTAAAATAAATTATGTTCCTGTTGAATGACCTTATTTTATACTGTTCAGTTTAATTAATGAAACAAAGTACAACATAAGGAGCACCAAATATTTCGTACAGAGCTGATGTTACGTAAAGGAGTAAAAATGGCAAAACGAACAAAAAGTTATAAAAAGAAAACTGTTATTTTTTTGCAAGTGACAGAGTAATTGGGCTTGTCTTTTCATAACTTTTCATATTTTTACCATTAAATATGTAAGCATGTTCTTCGACATTTTATGGTGGGGTGATATAGTAAATGACGCATCACGCGTGGACAAATCTCCATTTAACTTGATTGTGCCTTTGATGTTTAACTTGGGATACAGATGTTACAAGCGCGCACAGGTATAGGTAAAAAGTTTATGCCAAAGGACTTTTTTGATAATAAAGTTAAATGGATTGTGCCCAGGTAGTAGTACAATGACATTATATGGAACGAGAGACAAAACTCGTAAAAAATGTCTAGATTTTCTTATAAATATATCGCATGCCGCTCCTACTAAAAGTATGTATGGTGGGCTCATACGAGTTGTCATTTTTTACAGGCACACAATGCCTTGAAACTATAATTAATAAACATGTACAAACCATCTCTCTTCTCGTAAATAATTACCTGCAAGGCAAACCTTTGTTGAAAGTACAAAGGAATAAAATGGTTGTTGTATACTTTGATTTTGTCAAAGCACCCAGTAAAAGTCAAGAGGAAGAGAACTGTTTTAAATTTGACTTATTAAGAGTACAACACTTCACAGGGTAGTGCACGTAGGACATTATGTAATAGACAGGGATTTTACTACTTACTATTATGAGTACTTTTCCATAATTTATTTTTTTAACAAAAAAAGGATAAAAATAATGGCGCTTTTCTAAAAGTTTGTTTGTAGTATTTTATGTGTTTCTTTCACTTATTGGCAAATGTCTTTAATGAGGTTTTGCATACAGCTAAAGTAGCAATTCCGTTCTATAAAAGGAAAACGAAACTTTTTACTGCATTTAGCAAGATTGGAATGAAGAGAAACACGTTGTTTACCCATGAACCAACAGACTGGAGAGAAGATGTTTTCTGAAACTTTTTTTAGAGACGGTAAACTAAAGTTGTGCTGTGTATATGTTATTTAATTTGGTACGTTTCCTCACCAAAAAGCTTGAGGATGTGCTGTACTTTAGATTCGATTCACACAGATAAGAATGTAAAATTTAGTGAGAAGTGGAGGGTTCGTCTTTCGTGAGAGCGAGAGAAAATTTCAAGGGATACAAATTTTCTTGTGCAAATACAGTGCAAAATAGTGTCATTTTACGACAGTCAAAGGAAGTTTCGTATATAACATGTTTATACTTCACACTATAAAATGTAGGTATTCATATTGAAACCTCTACAACTTTAAGGAGCATCGAAGTTGCTCTGTGGCAATTAATACAGCTTCCTGCGCAGACAAACCTGTAGCAGGCTTCTTATGGGGAAATAAAAAAGTTCTTATGGTCTATTAAGTACTACTTCAAGAAACTTTCATATTGCCCTGATGTATGAGCCCGTCCGGTTTCGTTGGTGTGCAGGGTAAAAGGTTGAGTGGAAGTTAGCGTCATGATAAATTATGCCTTTTCATTAATTAATCTTAAGAACAGTACTTTCACGAACGTACGTTTATTTATTCTGTGGTGGAAATAAATGCTTTCACACTTTACATACACACGTTACACTAAAGAAAGATAAATAGCTCGCGTGAAATGATGTTTATAGGTCACGTTCTACAATTTCGCTATTTGCAGAGAGCGGAAGGAAAGTGCCCACACAAAACTGAAGACCGTGTATTCATCTCTTGCTCCCTGTCAGTAGTTAGGTAGCGTACTTGCCAGCTAGTTACTTCTGCATAAATTAGTTTGCTTTAGCAGAGCTCAAACATTGGTTCATCTGTTGGTTGAGTGTTAATCCAACTTAGCTGTGGGTTCTTTATGATAGTCTACTCGGTCCACACATTACCTATATTCATATGTCAAACGTATTGGAACCATGTAATTGCCTACAATTAAAGTTGTAAAAATACATGCTTATATACTTTCTCCGCCGTTTACAGGAAACACGGGATTAAGGCAGGGTACAAAAAAGGAGCATCATATTTCCACGTTCAAAAGTTTCATGTCCTCAGGTAATCTTGAATCACAGGAATTAATGCTCTATACTATTTTATGCGAAAACATTTTAGGCTTGAGGATAAATTTATCAAAACTGCTGCTGTCATTCTAACAGAACAGACACGCTACCTCCTAACGAACCACAATAACGATGAAACTCTTGCATTTTCAAATAAAACGCGTATCATAATTTTATAGAAGAGTTGAGATGAAATGAAAGCATGCATCTATTTATTAAAATACATAATGCAACGTCAACATATTTCAGTGTATGTTAATCTTAAAAAGTAGAAAAACGGTACGAGTTTTATGGATATTAAAACTTGCGTACGAATTAATCCTAGCATATCTAGCTTATAATATTAAAACATTGCAAACTTTTGTGTAAACGCCAGAAAACAGAAAGTTTACTATCATCTACTAAAGTAAAAACGTAAATTTGGAACGAAAAGCGAAACGACAAGAATTATCTACATACTGACCGAAGCATTATAATGAGTTGTTCAGGACGAATGTACATAGTTTGCATATTTATTACATGCCCATTAATTAAAAAAAAGTTTAAAAAAGTAATTTTACAACATTTAAACAAATTATTTAGAAATTATTAATTCTAATATTAAATTGCATACTGATTATTTTCCGCTTTTTCTCACTCTGCATTTTAAAGAGAAGCTTTGGTACCTGGATATTGTAATTCAGTAATTTGATTTTCATTTACATTACTGTGTCATTCAACATAACTCGAAAACATCAAATTCAATTTATATGAAAATGTGGAATAACTTTCGTGTATATCTATTTTCCGTCTGAGTGTTATCTCAAGCAAGCAAAGTAAATTTGAAATTTTGATACGTATCGGTTAGTCCGTTTGGACGCCAGAGCCACTAGTGTCCCAAACATAAAAGTTGAAGTTTAAACTTAATTGTTCTCATGCCTTTCATAAAAAAAAACTTGTAGAATTGCAGAAAACAACGAAATTTTTCCTTTAGTTTTAACGCGATTTACAAATCAACAGGGTCTAGAATCGTTCTGTTCTCATTTCTATCTAATATTTCATTGCATTTCATTGCTGGATTGAATATTCTTACCTAGAAAATAACCTCGTACTCGATTTTACTTCCATTTTACATCTGAATAACTTAAAAACATAATTTATTCTAACAATCAACGCAAACTATTTTTATAACGAAAAATAATAACGTGTTGCAAGCGAGACCTGACCCACATTTTACTTCAATGGGAATAAGAGGATGCAAATGGTACTCTAGATAGCAAATTTAAATAAGCACCACATTCACAGAACTAACTGTGAGGGTGAGTGGAAAAGGTACACGATGGAGATGCTTCATATTTATCCTCTAATTGTAAGTGAATAAATTACCCATAATGCGTAAAGTGTAAGTCAAGGTTGTTTATGCTTATGACATGCATGATGCATGTAAAAACTCTACTTTTATTTTTGCCGATTGTAACTAACTTTGAATTTTGAGGGAAAGCGAAGTTGCTAACGACTCTCCTAATGCATTTAGAAAACAGTGTGTAAACGTAAAAAACGTTTAGATACAAAAATTAAGGGTCACCTGAAATCCCTGTAATCAGCCTGAATCGATATCAAAAATAAACAAACGCGAACTCGCTAATTTTTTTCATTCATGGTA
>JAHZNE010005674.1:0-16352 GCA_027744055.1 Callyntrura sp. NNG-2020
AATTTGGTCGAGGTTCTCGATCATTTACTTATGTTTTGGTTCAAAATCCTAATTTTTTTTCTGTAGGCTTTTTAAAAATTCAGTGAAGTCTGTTCAATTACATATTGTATTTGCGTTATATAATTTTCTTAATTAAATTAACTAATATTTCATCGTTCCGTGGTCATGGATTGATAGTACATGTTGTGAAAAGCTTAAAAAATGCGGTATTTTAAATGTTCAAATTTCATGCTGAAGGTTGCACCCATAACTTGTTCCCAGATTCACACGTATAAAAAATACGTGCTATATAGTGCATGTGTAAGTATGTCTCTGTAATACGAATACGAGGTTTGCTTATAAAAAATGAAGACGGATACATACACTACCACAACACACTATACTGCTAAAAAAGTTAGATAGGGATAAGTACATAATCACTGACCATCTGATCATGTGTGTGAAAATCCGAGAGATACTTGCACTTTAGTGAAATGAATCATCTGGTTTGCGTCCTGTGTATATTCACTTCTTCAATTAAACAATGCAATGCAATGCATACGTGAATCACATATATTCACATTCACATAGTATTTCCTTCGCGTCTGACTTGTGACGGTTGAAATGTTTTTTTTATGAAAATCGATTGTTTGCATTGCATGACGTATGAACTATGATGAGCACTATGGGCAGTTTGGTTCGGCATTATGCTATTACTGTGCTAATTTATCCTTGAAGAAGTACATCTGTGAGTTGACGTATAAATATGCGACTCGTGACTCATGTGCGTGCTACTTTCTGGTTGAAACTTTAATTCAATTCAATTCCCTACTAAAGTTTTAATCGATCACAAAATAGAAATAGCATTTTAGTGAGAATGTGACAAATGTTAATCGTTTTACCCTAGAGAGTTCCATACAATTAAAACTTGCAACGTGTGATGTGGTATGTGTGTACAATGTCGAGAGCGCAGTCTTTTCTATGAATTATAATTGACGATGTCATTTGTGCTAACAATCATATTTTTCTTTTTCTTTATACTACTGTTTACTTCTGCAGGTACTTGCCATAAAAATTTTTCCACAAAACTTTCATTACCTGAACAGAACAGGTTTTGTATGCATCAACATTAACGTTGCTTGATGGATCAAATTATCGATGAATCTAGTAGGGCTCGAAAAGACTTGGTCGGAATAATTTAGTTAACAGTAACACCAACACAATCCAAAATCACGCGTACGGTAGCTCAGACTTACGCAAGGCTCGAGATGTCTGACATATCTGTTAAAGATTTTATGCGGGACGCGGCAGATCTTGCCAGCAGAGCCGTGGTTCAAGATAAGCTTGGAAATAACGATGTGGCAGTGTACTTTTATCGTGAATCGATAAGCTTATTAACAAGAGCTCGAGCTGAGCTGTGTAGGCGACTTTTAGGCAATACAACGGACAGTGGAGTTTACAAAAATGCTATAATTAATATTGATGTAAAAACTCAGGAATACCAACACAGGATAAACAGCCTTGAAGCTAGTAAGATGCTTAAAGCACTTTATGTAAAGCAGCTTTTTTTTTAAATATGTGACTACTGACATATATGCATGATGTGAACATATGCTGTGACATTTTCTCATGAATATTACTACACAGTTGTACAGACGAAGCAGGAGGAAGAAACTCGCAAACCTAGAAAATCGGGGGACGAATTAGAACTGGAACGAGCAAAGTTTTTAGTGAGTCAGGCCCTAAAAGAGGATGAAGTAAACAATGATGACGAAGCTGTTAGATTGTATACAGAAGCAGTTCAATTGTGCATCCAACTGGTAAGCAAGTATAACACTTAACACTAACATCGAATTTGCAAGATAGAACTGTTATTGAGAAATTACCTACGCTGTAAATGGCATTGTCTCTTACTCTTGTATAGAAAACGGGAAGAAAGTTAACCCCACAGATTGCTCGACAAATTGAAAATTTAGCCAAACAAGCTCTTGATCGGGCAGAAATAATAAAAGGAATGAAAGACGCTAATACTTTAGACAATGAAAACAAAAGCTCATCCCATCAACCTGAGTTTTCAAGAATGCAAGCTTCCTCTGAAAGTGAAATAAATGATGGAGACATTCCTGGAATCGTTGATAGCAGAACCCATGCACCTGGAAAAGGAGGGTACACTGAGGAAGAGAAAAGAGTGTTATTATCCACTTCTCGAGTCAATAATATTGATTATTTGCCATACATGCAAATAGATCGCCAAGAAAAATTTGCTTATCCATTACCCTTCAGTGACAAAGATGGCCTTTTACAACTTTCTCCCAAACAAAGAAAGGAATTTCATAAATGGTCTCGTCCAGATGAAATCTGGAGTAATCCGCGTATAGTAGATAAGATTGATTGCTTCAGTATCAAACAAACAATTGTATCAGACTGCTCAGTTGTAGCCTCACTTTCAATCAGTGCATTGTATGAAAAAAGGTTTGGAAGAAAGCTGATTACCCCCAATATTTTTCCACAAAATAGAAATGGTGATCCCGTTTACAACCCATGTGGAAAATATTTAGTAAAACTTCTCGTGAATGGCAAGTCTTTGCTGAATGTTGTTTCAAAAAAATTAAATTATACACTACAGACAAGGCACGTACAAATTTAAACAGAACAAATTTAATTTGTATAGGTGTGTGGCGCCGGGTTGTGGTTGATGACTTGCTTCCCGTGGGAAAATTGTAAGGGACAAAAGTGTTTATGACAGCTAATTCGTTATCATTTTTACATCTTTGCAGAATCTTATTGTTGAAATATATGGATTTGAATATATCACGATTTTATTATTATTATTATTATTGTTTGGTAGATGCTGTGTTAGACATACAGGAACGACTAGGTGTACGACTATTTCTTTTAAAAAATCCATGGTCTCATGTTCGCTGGAAAGGGAATTACTCTGAACTAGATACTATTCACTGGACTGAGGAAATGAAGAGGGAATTCAAATATGATCCCAACTCTGCTAGCATGTTTGATAATGGAGTATTTTGGATCGATTATGACTCACTAATTCACTTTTTCGATGTGATTTACATGAGTTGGAATCCATCACTCTTTCCATACACATACTGTGTTCATAAGTAATGAATTATTGTATTTGCTTCCCAACCATTAGCATTCATGTCATTCACTGTCATACCGTGTGTTAATTTGACTTTTTTAATCGCAGGACATGGGATGCTGGCAGTGGACCTATTAAGGATATATATAATATAGGAGAGAATCCACAATACAGACTGGAAATAAAGTCTCAGGGGTCAGCTGCGGTTTGGTGTCTACTTACCAGACACATTACTGATATTGATGATTTTAAAGACAACCGAGAGTATATCACTTTACTTGTTTATGATACTGATGGAAAACGTGTATACTATCCACGTAAGTTTGCTTTCACTTGATGATTTAAACTTTTTATTTACAGCATTTATTTTTTTTATATTAATAATGATGTTGTCTGCATATATTAAGATGAGCCTCCACCAATGATTGATGGAGTTCGTATTAACAGCCCGCATTACCTATGTAAAATCATCGTACCGGCCGCAACAAATAAGCGCTACACTTTAATTGTATCCCAATACGAAAAGATGAAAACTATTCATTATACGTTAAGAGCATATGCGTCTTGTCCATTTAGTCTTAATGAAATCAAGAATCTTTGCCATCACAAAAAAGAAATCACCGGTGAATGGAAAGGTATAACTGCGGGCGGATGTCCAAATCACCCAGCTACTTACAAAAATAATCCTTGTTATCAGATTAAATTTAATTCTACCCTGAATGGCCATATAATGCGAATTGAGTTGAGAGGACCAAAAATATATAACGTTGGATTCGAGGTAATATGCTCAAATGTTGTGGATGTTAAAGCACCAGGAGCTTTCACAAAAAAATCCAGTGGCCCGTATAGGTAACGCAAAAATCGGTTTTTATCCTGCCAAATTATCTATGTTGTATTTGAATTGTCTATGTATATCGGTGCCATTGTATGTTTGCAGAAACGGATTTGTCATTATGGAGCTGGAGAATATCCCTTCTGGCGTGTACAACATTATACCTGCAACGTTTGATCCCGGGTGCGAAGGGCCATTCATTTTAAAAGTTCAATGCACATCTGAATTTTCCATGAAATTAATATAAATAAATGTGATAAAAAGTGATATTTAAAAGTACTTGTTACATATGCAAAACAATTGTTATCTTTTAACGAGCAGCCTGTGTCACACCACAAAAGATGTTTTTAATACTAATGTAATAACTTATACAGTGGAAATGCAATGCAGCCTAATAAATACATACAAATTATTTATGATAACCGAGCAATAATTGTAATTACGACGCTTTACACTTCAGTTTCGTTTGATATTAATTTCTCGAGTGTCCTGAACTTATGTGTCACGTAGCCCCACTAGCGCCAGTCAAGCACAGCGAAGGAAATTATAAGTTTTAATACAATGTTTTACTGCTTTACTGAAAAATAAAGTGTTAATTCATCCTGATAATATGATGCGTCACTATTCATTAACCAGTGGTCACATAGACATATTAACCTTTTTGTGCATGTATTTTAAGTGCACGTCATGAATTATAAATGTGACTGCATACCTATACATTATACATCGAAATTGTACCATTTTGGGTAAAGCATAATAATATACAATATACAGAGATCAGTGTGTTAATGCGACCATACAGTCAAGTAAATAAATACGATTGTGATTGTGATGGTATTAAATGTTTCGTAACTTGTAGAGTAATTTACTGGCGCATACCACTGATAATTGTGGCAACGCACGATTAGCATAGGCAGCTTCTTGCATCATGTAAGTTGTGAAGAGGTAGATATCTTACAATATCCAAGTTTGAAGTTATGGATGTAAACAGCGTATATTGAATTTCTACAAGTACATGCAATCATCCGCATAGTACACGTTTGTGTTAACTTGTTAAAATTGTATAGAAGCAATACTAAAAATAATAAATCGTAGACCACATATGTTCGTTTATGCAAAAGGAAAATACATCTTTGCAATACGCCAACACTTCTTTGCTAAAAGCGCGATTGAAGAAGGAAGTGAGAAAAAATGCAGCATTGTATAACAAAGAACTTCTACCCAACTTATTTTTCTTGTATATTTATTACTCATCAAAAGAAACAAAGAGGAAAAATAGCATGCAATTACATTAGGGCAATGTTTGCAAAACAAGAACATGCATTGTGAACCCAGCCTTATTTACCAAGCAATGGTGTAGGATTTTATGATGTTTGGATGGTTTGTGATACGTGATAGGTATGTTTAATTTTACAGAGTGGTGGGTGGTGAGAGGATTGAGGAACAGTAGTAGGATACCAACAACACAACGAGGAATTCTTTTTTCAAACTGTTCTTATTGTTAGCACTTATGATCGTTGATAAAAACCAAAATATATTTTTAAACATGCATGGCATTAGCATTAGTGTCATTAGCACTTCCTTTCTCTTCTTGATTCTCACAACAACTCAAGCATCTTTAAGCGATACGTATACCTAAATAATCTGTTAAATATACTATATTCAATATTGCCGATTACATACTAACCTAGGTATGTGAGTATCTTTTCTGTTGTAGAAATGCCAGCCTGTATGTATGCACTTTTGTCTTCATTGCTAGCTTCCCTCTAGACTGTGAAGCAAAAGTGTTAATCCTTTGTCCTATTAGTCCTACCCTATACTATGTATGTACCTTTAGTATATTGCGATATTACATCGTACCATTATTTTATTACCAAAAGAATATTATGCTCATCCCACAGCTTTTTCAGCATTGCATATTGCGTATGAACAACTGTGCATATTTGAAACCCCATCTCATAATCCTGCAGTTTACCGTTCTACATAACCACAAAGTAGTTCAACGCCTAACAAAAACCGTTCCGATCCCGTTAGTAGAATCTGGCCTCTTATCTACCAAATACTCACGCAATTGACTAACAGTAATGAGCATTGGAATTGGAAATGTTTAACTAATTTGTACACTTTATTTGTTATCAATGTATTATTTTACTATATGTTTACATTATGATATTTTTAATAATGGAAATTTTGAAATTTTGTACTGTTGTATATTTGTAGGATAATCAATTTTTTTCGAGATCCCTGTTCATCATGTTTTAACGTTGATGAGGTAAATAAGCTTTTACGTGGATGTAACGCTACGCTAACTCGGACCCCCTTTCGTTTGAACGTTTTATAAATGGACAATGACTTTTCAGGATGCTATTTTTTGTTAAAATTCTGTTAAATTACACACCCAACCAGTAACATAAGTTTCGCTTGCATCTTTCTGTAAGGATCGACAATCAGCAAGATAAACAGCATTTTACATTTTTGCAAAAAAATGGGAAAATTATAAACCCTGCTTAATCATCAAAAACATTATGAAGCAACATCATTTGATTTAAGGTTTATCTTGTGGGAGCGTTTCGAGTATCTTTGAAAAAATATTTTCGTGCTCATTTTCTTCATGCGTCGTTCTAAAGACATAAAAGTAGTTAAGCTGTTTTGTAGCTTTCATTCATGCCGATCGCAACTTGCAAATATACATAGGCATATACCCACAAACTCTAACTGGATCATTACTCTTTACATACAAAAGTTTTTTGATCATCGTACCCCTAACACCTTCTCAAGTTCAATTAAAATGGAAAACTTTGGTAAAATTTCCAAAGCCTGGGCGTCACTACTCTTACTATTCTTTCACGCTTTTTACTTCTTTTTACCCCTCAGTACGTCCATGAAGTCTCATCTCTTCAAGCTTACCCAATGATTGCATGGTTTTTGTAGATAGACTAATTAGACAGTTAATAATATTTACATTTACATTTCTACTAAACAATCCCATACTTTAAATAGATGATGGATAGAGGCATCAAGAAAAGTTTTAGAACATTTTTTTGGGCATTTGAGTATTTTGTGTTGTGCTTTAATTTTAGGGGCTGATAATGTTTAATAAACGAATCCATTAAACCATATTGGACCTTTTCTATTTTAAGTTTACGTTCAACTAAATAACATTGTAGGTTTGCAAGCCATTTGTAGTCACAGGATGGCTACGGGTTTCTTGTTTTATGCATTCCTACATGTATGTAAGTGTAATATTATCTTTCTCATGGTTTTCGTCATTTTATGTATGTACAATATCGTATTCGTGTTGCAATAATGCATGGCAAAGAGTTGTTCATCTGATTACGATGACGAGAACAAGGAGAGAGAAAATGCAGTTGTGTTTGTGTTGTTGTGAAGTAAACATTTTCTGTATCCATCTCACTTTCCGTTTCTCCTCTCTTTCTCTCACTCGTTGCTGGTTGGTTGTGTTGTGGCTTCAATTTCAGTTATAAGCCTTTTTTTCAAGGATAGTCCCGTTTTTCTTCCTGCATCACCAGCAGGCAAACAGGCAGAGATAGCAGTAGAGAAAAATTTCAACACTTTATTATCAATGAAACAACTGATTTTGAGACAATTTTTGTGAAAATTCATCCCCTCCCACTGTAATTTGCTTTTTACTTTGTAATTTAACCTTACCAGAATTAATGAAAATTATAAATAAATGAGATTACTGAGACAAGGTAATAATAAAATTATCTGTGCCACACAATAGTTTTTCATTGTAATTATTTGTCGTGAACCTTTTACTGCTTCTGTTTGATTAAGCTAATATGCCGTTATAGGGTGCGTTCAATGCAAATGGATTTGACAGGGGGAAATAATTTTTTGAATGGGATGGGTTAGGGCTAAGAATGATGCAGCTGATTTTAAAGGGGTTAAAATCTGTCAGATTGTTGTGTTGAATGAAAGGCATGCACAACTCAAACTGGATTATGCTAGTTTCACGGAGTCGTGTAATATTGAATATTTTTTTACGTGTTAATATATGGCTTTTCCTTTGCAGAGGCGTTTCTTACCCCGGGTTCCTAAGGGGTTGTCGGTTGGGCTGGTCTGCGTGACTACCAGAGGAGGGAGGTCGTAGGACTGAATGAGATTCCTGTCGGAAGTGTAGTTGGTAGTATATCTGAACCTGTGTTTGAGGTAAGCAAAGACATCAACGAAGCTTGTTTATTTACTTTTTAAAATCTGGTTTACACAGCTACAGTAGTACATTTTTCATTTTTCTCATGTGCAATATAGCCGATAACATCGACCAGAAAACATTGGATGGATGCGACTGGAGCAAAGCCTGGATGTAGAGAAAAGATTTATTTTGAAGAAATTTAGAACGTCACGACGAGCTCATCATTCTTTTGCTCATGTGGTTTCCAAATTGTGCCGAGAAAGTTAATTTTCCTAGGGGGTCACCAGACCAGACAACCAACACAATATCGTTGCCTACTCAAATGTGCTGTGCAAAGTCACTTTGACAGTAGTAGTTGTTGTTTGTCAAGTCATTTTAAGTTCGATCTCGATATCAATTTAAGTAGTAAGGGTAATTGATTACCGATGCTCAGCTAGTTTATACTATTGTCATTTTTTTAAAACTTTTCTTCGGTCTTCTAACCCGCTTGAGACTTGGTCTCTTAATTTAACATTAACGGTTCTTCTGGTATGTATTATAGCATATTTACAATCATTTAAAAAAAATTAAATAAGTCACCAGTGTTTTAATACAACGAAATTTCTCATTTCAGGGGACACTCACATCTATTACTGCACTTTACGTTGACCTCTTCAGCGCAAAGTTTTGGCTAATCGTTACATGGCATCAAGTTGCTGCGGCACAAAAAAACAGAAGCTCAATAACTCGCAACCTACAAATTGTCTTACAATGAACGGCCATGGTCATAGCAATGGATATGCTGGGAGTAGCCGTAACAGCCATGACCTTTACTCGGAGCATAACGGTCATTCCAGTGTGATGACAAATGGTCATCTAAATGGTCATGCAGCTCATCAAAATGGGGTGGCACATCCAGTAAAAAATGGAATCGTCCAGAATTCGTATTCTGATCGCATTGCTTGCCCTGAAATGTGTTTTTTTAGTTTTGATGTCCTTTATAGCAGCTTGCACAACTTGGAGCCACCGAAAGCTCCAAATTTTACTAACGATGCTTTGTAAGTGTTTCATTGGTGCAATGAATGTGAACTTATATGAATTTTTTTAAAGTTGTGTATCAGTATCATTGGTATTTTTAATAACATATCAATTTTAAACAGCCCATTGTTTGTTACTTGGAAAATCGGGAAAGATCACCGTCTTCGAGGTTGTATGGGAACATTTAATGCGCTGAGCCTTCACTCGGGTCTACGTGAGTACGCCATGACTAGGTATCATTTTTATTACACAACATAATGGACAAAAATATATTAATGGTTCTTTTGGCTGATTGATCCCATTGACCGTGTTTTTTTATTTTTTTATGGGATTTCGCAGTGCTTTCAAAGATTCACGTTTTCCACCAATCAGTCGAGATGAATTTTCCAAATTGCAGTGTTCCGTCTCTATTCTTCGTCATTTCGAAGAAGGCAGCGATTATTTAGATTGGCAGGTTGGAATTCATGGAATTCGCATTGAATTTCTTAACG
Organism: Callyntrura sp. NNG-2020; assembly: GCA_027744055.1. Taxonomy (NCBI): domain Eukaryota; kingdom Metazoa; phylum Arthropoda; class Collembola; order Entomobryomorpha; family Paronellidae; genus Callyntrura; species Callyntrura sp. NNG-2020. Next base: position 9,579 of record JAHZNE010005674.1, read on the forward strand.
AACGAGGTTCAAAACGTACTGCCACATATCTTCCGGAAGTAGCCCCCGAACAAGGTAGTTTATATTTGTATTCAATTCCTTCCTATGATGAGTATTTCTCAGTGGGCGATTATCCAATTTTTTTTTATGTACTTGATGTGTTGTTGAACTTTTATCGTAGGCTGGAATCAAACACAGACTATCGACTCACTTTTACGAAAGGGTGGGTTTAAAGGAAACGTGACTCCTGAAGTTCGAGCTTCGATTAAATTGACACGTTATCAGTCCGAAAAAGTTACTGCAAGTTACGCAGATTATGCAAACCGCTGGCAGGGGAGTGGAGCAAATCGGCCTTTTTAGCCGACGTACAGACTAGGCACCCTCAATGATTTTGGTTTTAAGTTTCAACCGACGTTGCCAATTATAAACTGTGTACTTATAGAATTAACACAAAATTCCAGTTTTGTGAAACGATGCTCTTGAAATATTGGTTTAAATTTTAGTAATTCAAAAACTAAAGCTTTCTCCTCTAACTAAAACATGGCTAAATTGTTATGAATATCAAAAATCTTAATATAAAAGGAGAGTCAAACTGAATACATAACTTATTCAAAATATTCCATCCATGTTGTAATGCAGATGGCAGACGAAATAAACAGAAAAAGCCTACTACACTTTTCTGTTATCGCGTTTCCTTCTGTACGTAGTAATTACAAAAAGGGTAGGTCGAGGCGAACTTTGTGGAGGAGAGAGGGAATAGTTTATGTGTTGGCACATCAAATGTAGGCCATGATGCCTTATCGATAATATTTATCAACAATAGTTGCATTGAGTTTACAACCTCACAACGCTGGAATCAGGAATCAAGATGAACCAATGGCTCGTTTTAGACTTTTAAAACCAACATATACGTTCTTTTGTTTTTATATCATAGTTTTTAGTGCTTTTGAGTTTTTCACGCACATTTGACAATATTGCAGAAGGAACATAACTACGTATATACCAACCATATACCAACGTCAGAATGCATGTCAACAAATGCATAAAAAACCAGCGATTGGTTCATTTGATTCTCCTCATATAAGCATCAACATTTAAGTTGCATACTGTGATCTTACCACCAACATAGCCTAAATTAGCAGTAAATACTGGTCATAAAGATTTCGAAATTGAAATCAAATTACGGATAATGTATGCCTGTCAAAACACCGCAGTGCGTTGTTGCGAATGCAATGAATGTTAGCATTATGTACTTTATGTATTACGAATCTGCAAATCTGTGCATTATCGTGTTGTGCATCGTATGTATGTGAAATTCAGGTATAATGGCATCTTATGACTAAAAATCTGTGGTGCAATGTGTAAATGTTTGTAAAAATCGCAGTGTGTAAGTATAAATACAATAAAAATATAAATAATCACTATTATTATTAAAATTAGTAGCTTGAAAAGCTCCATCCGTAGAATAATCCGTCGTTGTCCAATGTAGCCCGTGTTGCATTATTAAGGTACTGGTACTTGCTTAACACATTACAGCTAAACTATTCCATGTAGTAGCCGCACTATTGAAGCGGCGGTTTCAATAAATTGCTATATACCTATGCCAGTGTGAAAAGCAAATTACCCCGATGTGCAAAAATTGCGTACATTATAAGGAATGAACAATTAAAATTTGCTGTTGATAATTTGAATTAGTAAACTTCATAAATACAAGCATTAAAATCACAAGAGAAAAAAACTAAGACAAAAGTAGGCGATAGTCATTGACCATTTTTAAAATTCTTCCTAGGCAAACGTAAAAATGTACTATTAGTTGTATGTTTATACTTTTACCTCCTTTGTGCAATTGTAGAAAACAAGAAGGTAAAAGTTTACAAAATAACTTTCAACGGTTTATAAATAGCGGATCATATTTTGAAATCTGTATCCGTTTTGCTATTCAATGTATTTGGTGTAAAATTGGCTTTACCGAGTAGGGCAAAGCATTTATCGGCTTCTTATATCTTGCAAAACGTGGAAGAATTGTTGAAATTTAAATGTCTGGTGAGTGCATGTTCTACCGGAGGCAACTTAAATTCTTAATTGTTCCATGTTTTTAAGTTTTGTATAATGGAAAATACTGTTAAAATACTGAATATAGTGTAATACATAAATTAATTATGTTATTTACATATAAACATGTATGAAAATGTTCGGATACTCCAAATAATTAAATTGAATAAAAATCTTCAAAAATATTTTCAAATAGCAGATTGTCGATATTTAAATAATGAAAACTAGTATATTTTTATTCCTAATTTTTCCTCAGGAATTTTTTGACTATACTATAAAATAAAACACCGGATCATGGCTGATCACGGAGTAGATGTTAACACGTTACAATGTATATTTACAATGTAAGATGATAATGGCAGTGATCACTGAGGCAACGGTTGAGGTGGTGCTATGGCTTTAAAATTTCGTCGTTTCGTTTTGGATTTTGCATCACACGTTCACCACGAAGAACTGGTAAAAGGACATCTAGGTAACACTTTTGTTCGAAATGGGTGATTCCCATGGCAACCACTATTTGAAGGGCTCCTGCCGCAAAGTAGCGACTTTGTACCGTCTTAAACACTGTCCTTGTAAAATTTAGGACCTCACGAGGTTGCTTGTGAAACTTAGGGAAGTACATGTTCTTAACCCCAGAAGCAATCTATTAAGAGTTCAATACATTTTAAAAGAATATCATAAAGTATAGTAATTACCTAACCTAGTACATCACTTTTAAATGCCAATGGTCTTACCGGATAACAAGTAATCGGGCTTAGAATGGCGGGATATACGAATCCGGAAACTAGTAATAAGACAGCACTTTTCACTTGGAGACATACAGGACATTTTGTTTCCTGTTCCAAGATATTTCTTGTTATCACCTGCAAATTAAGTCAATAGTGATGAATGCAGGAAGACCATTACAGGGGTTTTGTTTCGTGTCACAAAGAGGATAGAGCTGTTTTTGCATGTGAGCTGACATTACTTCTATGTGTACGGGAGACAAGACCCGTGAAGTTCTTACAACTTTTTTGTCATTATTAATTCACGCGTATCTTATGATTATTTAAAAGCTGGGTTCTCTTTATACAGGTTAAGTGCTTTGGCACGGTTAGCATAATGTTTCAAATAAAAATTCAGCGTCTGAAATCATAATTTGACTTATTTTTAATTTTGTTTTACATATTCAATATTGAGATCATAGATTTTACAATGTTGTATCAGGTATTTTATACATATAAAAGTAATGTAAAGAAAAATGTGTATGAGTACTAAATTGTAGGTGTACTTACTATATTGTGTCCCATAGCGCCAAAAACGGCTGGTATACCCATTGTTGCCAAATATGACGATCGTCTCCCATAATGATCTAGCAGTAATGCCTTACGAAAAGCCGACGTTAAAATGTAACCCGGAAATAAAGAAACGAGTCCAATGATAGGAGCTGATATTTTCATAGGCCATCTAGAAGAAAAATTTTCATTAAGTTGGCAGATTTTCCGTGTTTGTAATATTCAATGTTTTAATCTTCCAGCAAGTGCCGTTTAAAGATGGTAAATTACAGACATGCCGGTATTTGTTGAATGAAATGTGGATATGTGGAATATTCATTTTTCAGAGGTCAGAGATGCTTACATACATTTCCCAGTTTGGCAATTCCATTAAAACACTCGCTGCGCGTGTTAATGAAGCAGTCTTTTGCTCTTTATTTAATTTTTGTATGTGGTCAGCAGAATCCGAGATATCCCAACTAGACCGTTCTATATGATACTTTTGTTTGGCAGTTGTATGTGCCACTGCCGAGTCGGCGACTTCACTTTTGTTTTCCATTTCTGGACACTTCTCGTTTTCTTTTTGCACAAGCTATACACAAATGTTCACTATTTTCCTACAGACTACATATAAACCGATTAAACCGTGCATTGTAACAAAAACATCTTATGCAACGAAATTGACAATGGATATTAAATGTCATACATTGATTTTTCACAACTTGCACTTTGTATATATTATCAACTAAGCGTAGAATTCATATAATTTTATGCTGGAAATTGAAATCATAACAACTCCTATACTATCAGTGACTGTGACAGGGCTGCTATTATTTCTGTATGTTAATTTAGAATAGCCAATTAACATGAAAACAACACAATCCGAAAAATTGTAGAGTTATACCTATCGCCAATAGTCAAAACATGTGGGTCGCTGAACAACAGCCACAACAAAAACATTGGACAATGTCGAGCTTTATCTCTCTAAGCATGTGATATATATGGGAGAAATGTTAAAAAACGACGGTATTTACTATCACGTGCTCACTATTACGAGCAACCGCTCGTCTTGTCTGGTGTCTCTAGCATTACTCGGTATGGGTATGCAACAACAACAACACAAAAACAATATGGAAATAGGGCTTGTCCAAGTCAACGCTATATATTTCATTTCATTGATGATGATGATGTTGATGATGATAATGATAGATGGTATACATTACATTTACATGGCTGTTTCTCTAACTTTCCAAAAAAAAACTCCAAAAACTTTAGTCCAGCTGCACTTTTAGCCATGCTGTACAAAGCCTTGTTAAGAAAGAAATATTGACAGGGGCCTATAAGGTAGTTTATGTGAAAAATACAAGAGTGAGTCAAGGTATACCCTATGTTTCATTCGGTTTTCACCGATTTCATAAGACCTGATGCAGTTTAATCGCAGGCCAATGGTATTGGTATCAGTATCAGTATAGTATTCATGACGTAATCATTCCTTTTTCGTCCATCTGTACAACAAACAACAGGCACAATGTAACTAATAATAACTCATCATAAGATTTTAATTCCAAGGCGCTATTACAACATGCATTTTTAAATGAATAGCATATATGCATGAATGTATGATCGATCGATTTGGATTTGCTAGAGTTAGAATGAAATACGAGTAACTTTTGAATCAATGATCAATGCAAGTGTGTCTGAGAATGGTTTACGTTTTTACATTTTCGCCTTACGTTATATCATGATCTTAAATTTTGTTAAATTTCAAAGTTAACTAAAATGTGTGTCCGCATACCATTATTACTGTCCACTGTGTCCATTTGAACATTTAGATAGAGAAAGAGAAAGTAGCACTAGTGGCAGTTACTTGAATCTCTGTAGTCCATTAATTAATAATATACAAACAACTACGGGGTATTATAAGACCAGCTTTTCGGGCAATTCGTTTGCCCTACGAAACGGTGATTGATTGAGTACATGTCCATTGTAATGAAATGATGTTGGTGTACAATTTTTTTACCTTCTCTAAAAATATAGACATTTGAGTTTAGTGAACAACAAACACTCCTCAAATTTCGCCAAATTTTGTGTACCGTCCCCTAAGGAGTGTTAAAGGCCAAAGTTTGGCAGCCGTTTGTCGTGTAAGTTATTTGTCATAAAGATGAACGGGGCTTTCCAATCAATTTGTATTGATATCCTTTAATCGCGTTTAGCATTAGCATTATTTCGGTAAAGGTTCCTGTTGATGCAAACTTGGTGTATAAAAATGTTGAGAAAGATAAGTTCCTCTCATTTGGTCTTGTGAGGAACTAGTTTATTACAGCATCGACCCACACAAATACCCTTATTTTGTCGTAAGTACCTTGCGTGCATGAAATATACCAGTATATGCAGTGTGGTAAAAGTTTAAAATACGAACAACCGTTATAGTTATGATGCGATAGCCCATTTAACGTTAGTATCTATCCGATTGAATAAAAATTCCATTCTTTTTAACCAATCTTGAAGCGCATTATTATTTAACAGTAACAGGTACTCCTTTCGGTCGGCAGAGTACTAACTGAATCGTAAATCGTAATATACTGTAATCGCAATCAGGCAACAATTACGACTATACGGTTGACAATACGAAGCCTCTGCCTTTAGCGAGAGCACGAACATAGACTAATGGAAAAGCTGCTCAACAAAATTTGAGTCGACACATACATACTACTCGCAAAAGCAATACCACTATAATACCACTAAACTGAGCTATAAGTTTGTTTTCATATGTCAGTGCATATGAAAGTATGTAAAATACATTTACTATATCAACATTGCCCAATGTTGTAGGTGTTAACTGTAACAAAAAAGGAAGCTAGAGCAGAGGCAATGTACGCTGAAAGCTTTGGCCCTGTGTATCACCAGAGTTAGTCTCCGGAGGCACAACGAACGCAGATTTTTTAACATTGCTGCTTTCGCTTCGAGTCAAGCAGGAGCACGGAATGCACGAATACAGGTATATAATGTATGTTTTCATAGCGAAACGATTTTTAGAGTTTCTTAAGAAAGACTTTTAATGGGAAGAAGAAGAGAGGGTTGCGTTTCGAGTTGCACAGTAAAGAAAGACTAGTACATATACTTATTGCTGTGTATGGATGGTGATGGTGACTGTGGTTGGTTTTCTTTCATGTTATTCACGCGCAATATGTATTGCGTTCCTTCAACAGAAAGGAATAAAAAAGAGAGGAGAGGCTCTTTGCCGTGTCCCCTGTAGTAGTTATTATTATTACTACCAAATACTGCACTTTCGAGAGAAAGAAAACATGATTATGATAACCTGATACATCAAAACGGTACATAAAAAGCAGAGTATAGCATTGCCATTACCCATTACTACAATACATCTGTTCGATATTCACACACGACATGTAAAATAGGTACGCTCCCGATGGCATGTAGCGAAAATATCAAGCTGCGAATGAGAATGAATATTCACATAAAATTTACA
>JAHZNE010005675.1:0-14356 GCA_027744055.1 Callyntrura sp. NNG-2020
GATATTTTTGGCTACAACCGCTACCGCTACGGCAGATATTTTTGGCTACAACCGCTACCGCTACGGCAGATATTTTTGGCTACAACCGCTACCACTACAGCAAATATTTTTTCTACTACCGCTACGGCAGATATTTTTGGCTACTACCGCTACGGCTACGGCAGATATTTTTGGCTACTACCGCTACCGCTACGGCAGATATTTTGGCCTACTACCGCTACCGCAGACGAGAGGGGTGTACAATCTATGCTTAATTACCGTTACAGGTGAATTGCCCGGGTGGAAATCATCCACTTGCATTTGCAGTTTTTACTTACGTTGCGTTATCCTGATTAAACGAAATTTTATAAAATATGAAACATAGTTGAGTGTATGGGAATTCTTTGTCTTTGTCACAAAGAATTTTTCAATTTCTAAACACGCATGCACCCAGTTGTTTGTTTTTAAATGTAGTCTAATGATAGTATACGAACACACATCTTGCAGATTTTAAAAACTTATTTCCAAACAGTCATGCATGGCCACGGCCAAGGACGGTATGTCAGATACCTAAGTTCAAACTTAACAAAAATGTGTAGTCACGATACCTACTTACGTTATTTTATGCCCATTGAAATATGAAACGTTTAAATATTTAACATAACATCCCACTTGTGATTGTGAATTGTGATACAGTCACGATATTTAACGACCGCACTCACACTTTTTATTACGACCACCAACATTTTACTTTGTACAGCAAGCGGAACATGCATGACAGAAACATTTCTACCACTTCTTAACGAATTCGTTACTTAATCAAAATCAGTATATACTACTTTATTGTGTATTGTGGCATAACACTGCGATGAACAGTCTGTTTGACTGGACAAAAGTGAAAACGAAAATCTCCTATAATCTATAATCTATAAAATCTATAATATACTTTTGTGTTTTGTACTTTCGTCGTCCACAGAATGACCGGCAATTTACTTGTCACTTTTTGTGCTTAATATTATAGCCTATAAAGACTACTGCATCCTTTCATACACCGCTTACATTTACCTACCGCGCAACAATGGAAATATATTTCGTAATAATAATCATCATCACGACTGTGAGAATGACGCGATGATAATGACGGTTTGGGTTTATACATTGTTGTAGCAATGGAAACGTCCATAGTTGTTGCTAGGCTTTCCGAAATCTACTAGAACTGCTAAGCAGCAAGCAAAATAAAAGCGCAAATGGATTTTGTAACGAAAGGAAGGATAGGAAGGAAAGATTTTTATTCAAGTATTATCCGAATCCAGTCTTAATGCAGTCAACCGTCTGTTCTTCAAGTTTGATGTAGGAAATTTCAACCCGTCCTTAGTTGGTGTCAATTGTCGAATTTATTCAAGCTATTGATCAAAGATCCCGAATTTGGTCTACAAGCTACAACAATAGCCTACCATTAGCGTGTTAAACGGGTTAGACGTGACTAAGGTTTTGGTACAACCTTAGCCATTTTGAAAGAAAACCTACAAATTACTGAACAAGTCTTCTCTCTTCCATAGCTGTACACACAAACGTAAATTCTTACAGTTGAACCTCCATGTGGAAATCGAAGTTTAATTTTACTTATTTATTACGTAGTCAGGGTTACTTGTCACATGCATTCTCATGTATATACCAACAATCATTTACGTACAGATGTAATGAAAAAGGATATGTATGTACAAAGGACAAATGTGAAAATAGGTTCGACTAATGCGAAAGGATAAGAAGAAAGAAGCTACAGAAAAATTGCTTCCATCTATACCGATGATCTATACTGTGAGTGTGAGATAGCAAATACAAATTATAATTGTCGTTTTTTATCTGTCGTTCGTGCCAATGAGCAAGTATATTTTCGGTGGTCTGCCCGACACAAAATACCTACAGAGAATTCGCTGGTTTCGCACTTGTATATAACAGAACATCAGATTGTGCCGCGAGAGACCCACTGCCGGAGGCAATTTGGTGGAAATGAGTTACTGCAACGAGAATTATCTATTATCTACGAAGGTATGTTTGTAGCATCACCCATCAGCGAATTTGGACATCCCCATTTTTTGCCGCATGCATGTCTATTGCCATTCCTGCCATCATACAGCTCAGGTATACATATTTTAAAATTTTCAGATGTCGATATGTTGTCTCTATGGAAGTGCACTTCCTATCTTGAAATATATGACACCACCGGAACAACATCAAAACTAGTGGTCTTCTTTATCCATGGAACCACTACACTGTCCAAACTTGGTGCATAGACATAAAGGACTCGCCAAATCAAAACATGGTAAGCAACGATTGAATTTTGGTTGGTCAAAAAATTGCCAATATTGTATCTCCGTTTAAAAAAGTGTGACGCTACCAAAAGCTCTCCAGGCCCGTAGTGTATTATAAAAATTGTAATTTCACAATTGCCCTCCATGCATTGCTTATGAGAGGTTTCCAAGTAGCCTAGGAGAACCTCTAATTACAAATTGTAAGATTGCATTGTAAGAAAAGCTTTTTATGTACTACGACCCAGGATGAAAGCTACCAATACTTTAAGGACCACACCAATCCCAAAACTACGCATAGATACGCTGACACTAGTTACATAAATATACGGCGTTTGGTGTCAATATGAGCTAGAACAGGATACGGATAAAGTACGTACGTAGGAATAAAAGATTATGTGTAAAGTCAATGTGCATCATTATGTAAGAACTACACAGCAAACATTCCATGTAATAATGGCGTTAATAATTTACCGCCATTTGAATCGTAGCAGTCGGCATTTAATTTCTTGATATAATGGTCGTCCTAGTGTTTGTGTATGCAACTGGAGAGTGAATACAAATATATCTCTTATGATGCTCTGTAGCACTGTCTCGTGTTGTGTTGAGGAGAGAGAAAATGTGAGATACAAAGCAGATTATGTGTCGCGTATAATTTAAAAATTGCATCACTTCTATAGATGGATCATTACAACTTCAACTTAATAATCAACAGCAGTCAATAACCATCATTGTAAAGTAATCGAGAAAAAAGGTAGAATAAATCGGGAGTCTCATCCTTACGATAAAAGACTGAATCACGGCCACGCATGGTGACTTATTGTTAGTGATTATTTTTGTTGTATCGAATCAACCGGAACCGACCAGCAGCCGACTGGCTTCCCTTGCTTATATTTTCAGAACTTGAATTACCAATAGTCTTCCTTACTACTCCGTTTTGTATGATGATGTTTGCATGCTTCATAAACTAGAAAATTAACCATTGATTTTATGTGTTTAATATTTGCCCATCAAGAAAGAAATATCTACACGTTTTCATGTCTCTTATTTAATTCCCTACATTTGCGCATTTATTCAACATAAACATCGTGTTTTAGCATTATTTTTTCAGTTGAATTCAGGGGTGTTTGGCTGAAATTTACAGGGTCGTTCCATTTTTATACTTTACACAGGATGCTTGCTGGCATAAGTACAATGGGTAAATGTGTCACCATAGCCGACACTTTTTTTTACAGAATTTAGTGTCAGTATAAGAAGTTTTCACTGAATGAATCAGTTCAAAGCAAGAAGAGGATCAAAAGTTAAATGTTAAAGCATGAGCGATTGTGCAAGGTGGCGTAGCTAATGCAAAAGAAAAAGGGTTGATGAAAATAATAACAATAAAAAATGGTCCGGATAGAAAATTATTGAAAAAATTATAAAGAACGATCAAAAAAGAAAAAAAAATATGTCATATTTTATTTATAATGCACATTCACTACATTAGTATGTATATATGAGATATAATCTGCACTCGAGATGTCACAATTTATTTAAAATTATGGCGTACTTCCCTTGAACATTGTTGCTTGAATGTATGGTAAAATAGTAAACCCACTACTTTGTTGAATGATTGGGTTGACTCTGCGGGTGCGGGTTATACATGCAGACTGAAAAAAACATGCAAGCTTACAAAATGCGAAAATGTTTTCTTTCGGTTGCCAACTTTTCCAGGAACGATTCTTAGCCTTTTTTTTAATCCTCGGTTTCATCACCATCCCAGGTTATTTTCCTTCTTGTTATAATATACCCTAGACATCTCGCCTAATCAATTGGTTTTTTAATATGGACAACGTGTATGTATATCTGAAACCTAAGCGTATCTATAACGTATTTAATTATTGATACATGTTTAATTTTAAATGTCTTATATTAAGACAATAGCCGCTTGTAATTGAAAGTACAAGGGATGTGTGCCATTCGTGAAAAATACTCGACAAACGTTTGATTTGTCACGCCGGTATGGGACCGGTGGTATCTTACTTCATTCTAAATTATTCAATCGTTGAAATCAAGCCTTCTGATCCATTTATGCTTAAATGCGTTAAACCATGTTTTTACATTTTAACTAATAATTAAAACTAATCTTTGCAATCATTTTTTTTTAAATTCGCTTCAATGAATTGTCACTGATGTATTGCATTATTTCGACTGGCAATCATGATTCCAATGCCAATAGCACTACATGCACCAGTGTTAATCTGCCAATCAAACTATTTGCAAGTAAAAAATGTTTTAAAAAATCATTTGATTCTCCTATCTCGATATACTAAACCAGTATACGTAAAATAATGCCTCCAGCAGCGTGAATGCCCATGCATTGTGTTTTGTGTTGAAAGCGTATGCTCGTATGTATATAATAACTTTTAGAATTTCAATGTCAATGTTAGCCGACCAGACGCATACAAGTACAAGCAAGCACACACACACACACTAACACTTGAACATGAAACACTTTATTTACAGCAGCAGAGTGGTGGTAGGCATATTTTGGACTCTTCTGCTTGTAGGTATGTACAGCATAGCAGGCAGCAAGCGACATAAAGTTGCGGTGTGTGCAACAATGACACCAATGTTTTCCTAGGAATCCCAACATTTTGCCACCAGGCTTAATAAACCCCATAATCCCACTTTCAATTTCGTTTTTTTTGCTTCACCTCTTATTTACATCATCATTATCATCATCATCATCGTCAACAACAAGCAGGCAAGACCAAGCACATTTGGTTACATTGGACTCAGCTCGGATGTGTTGTGGCAACTAGGAACGAACACATTTAAAATTCCAAAGTTGTCGTTTCGATTTCTGCTTCGTGCGTTGCGTTGTTGTAAAGTTTAACGCAGTCAAGTTCGACGTAGGCAGACAATAGGCATATATGCAGGGTTGTACAATCTGCCGGATCCTGGGATCCAGGATCCTTGGAAATTTCCAAAATCAAGATTATTTTAAAAGTTAAGTGGAAAATTGAAGAGAAAATTCAAAAATTCCACAAAAACGCTTGGAAATTTCCAGAGTTCCAAGTATTTCCAGATTTAATTTGATAAAGTTACAACAAAAAATGAAGAAAAACGTCCGAAAAACATGCTTGGAAATTGGCTTTTAGGATCCCAGGAAATTTTAGATGCTTTGGAAGATTGTGCAACCCTGCATCTATGCAATTGCAAAAATGGTGAAAAGAAGATTCAATGTTGCCCGTGTGGGACGTTATGCAAGTACACAGAAAAGAGGTGGGGAAAGGTGTAGGGTGGAAGGGAAGGAAACCAGCAAACGGCAACATTCACACATGTGATAGTGATGTATATACGCGTTGGCAACAGGGAACAAACAGTGAAGGAGGCTGAGACGCTGGCTTAGTATCGTTTGTTGACCATGAGATAATATTCATTGTTGTGCTCAGCCGTGTAAGTTGTCTTTGTGAATTTGCAAAACACTTAGGAATAGCGAGGGGGAGGGACAAATGTAATTCTTCAGCAGCGTCAGGACGAGTTACATTAATCCTTCAATGTCGGACGATCTTCCCGAAGAATACCACTCTCGACGAGTTTCATTCGATGAAGGAAAAGTTTATCGTGAATTGAAAATACTCTGTATACTTTCTAAGTGGATTATGAAATCGGCTAAAAACTTACTTTTGTGTCGTGTAGCATTTTACTGAACTACAGCTTATTAAATATGAAATTATGTACCTATGCCTGTCTTTAGAAATGTACTGAAAGTCAGCGGAGATAGAAAAAGGAAGATTGATGATGATTAATGATTATGCTGCGAACCAGCAACCAACTTCACATTTAGCTGATGGTAATGCAAAGAATTCACATTTCACGTACGTATTTCACTCGCTTTTGTGTAGGCATACCTTCCTATAAATACCTTTCTACACTAATAAATACCATTATTTCACGGTAGGGGCATATACCGTAGACCGTAGTACCAAAAAATAATTGTAGGACGAGAAAAGATTTAAGAAAAAAAAATGAGAATGGCCAAAAGACCTGGTTTAATACCAGGTATTTGGGTGGACGAGATGAGTGGAAGAGAAACATCATTTGCATGATGTGCATACCTTTTTCACTCTCACTGTGAATTGCCATGTAGTAGTTCATAGTGTGCATGTTTCAACTACTTTCCTACTTTTGTCCACACTGTCTAACAATTGTTTTTAGTTTTTTTAACAAACATTGATGTAATCACGTTTGTCCGTCTGTCTGCGTGTGTCGTCATTATAATATATTGTCCAGGAGAAGTGTGTTGTGTCTAATGATTTAACTTTCTGCTCCAATATCTTTTTTAGACTCATCGACATGACAGCGACACCACGTTGTATGGACGGGGAAAGGAGATGTAACCTTTTTATTCTATCATTGTTCTAATTGAAAGCTTTTGATGAGCTAAAGAAACATTCCAATGTCGTATTGTTGTTACATTATAACATTTTGAGTGGATTTGTATTATTTAGCAACGGAAAAACTTTAATGTTTAATGTTAAACTGGATCCGTGGGACCAGTCGTGTAGCTGAACAAAGCATGTCCTGATGACATTTATCAAAGTGAAAAATTAAACCCACAGCTCATCATTAGCTAATTACCTTAATAATATTCATATTCCTTATTCATTCCATATTACCTTAATATTCATATTTAATATGGTATGCTATAATAATAATAATAATAATAATAATAATAATAAATAATAATAATAACAATACATTCTATGGAAGACGATGATGGGAAATGAATTGGCGTGACTTAATGAAATTGCTTAGCTATCGCCATTCGCATCTACGTTTCGTATAACACTACAAACGCTACCTGCAACTAACCGAACCGCCGTAATTTCAAACTTGCACACAGGTATGTTACGTAAACATTGTATTTGAAAATTTAACAAGAAAAACGTGAAGCAGCAGTAAGTGACAAGTCAGAAGAGTCCAAATCCATGAAATTTTTTTTATTGAAATTTTGTAGTGTAATACATTGTATGGTATCACCATAGGGAAACATTGACTGTGGTTTGGTTTTGTTGATTTTTTATGCCTGCCTGTTTGATGATGATGATGCTGATTCTGCTGTGCTGCTGTTGTTGATGATGATGATGATGAGAGTTTTTAGCAGAACATTTCCACTCTTCTGACAGTCGACTACTATCATAGTAGCATGGTCATAATGAGAAAAATGTTTTTCGTTACGTCAAGTCAGGTTTTTTACACAGCTGAAAGTGGAACTAAAGCTTTTGCCAGCATTAATATTCCATCCGACTGTGCATATTCCCTCACGAATACACTGCAATGTATTGCTGTTTGACGCTACGTTTACGTTTCACTCTCATTTCCAGCTTTTTTTGCTATTGGTTGCACTTTTTGATACATATTGAGCGTTCCTCGTAGAAATTACCTAGAAAGATGGTGTGTGGGTTGCGTTTGTTAGGAGCAAAGATAATGTGAGCACGATGATGATGCTGTCTTGAAACGATAATAGTAAGAATATTCTGTACGTGTGCAGTAGAAAGTTTTATCGGTAAACCGGCCTTACGCCTTGTAGCCTACCTTTTTACAAGGTTGGCTTACACAATATCTCAGCATTTTCGCTGTTGCTCCCTATTGGCATTGGCATTCGCATTGGCATATGTTGCTTAGTTGCTGCTGCTGCTGCTGCTGCTGGTATTACGATTAAAACCTGTCCCTTCTCTCGTTCTCTCATACAGACGCAAACAGACAAACACTGTATTTCTAATATGCAGATAGCGTAATAAATAAAAATTTCCTAACCTCTTCATACTCGCTATAATAGTATTGCCAATGTTAGTTGTAGTACGATTACACTTCTGTTTTTGCCTGCCATAATTCAAGATAGGCCTGCATGACTTTAAATTCATATTCGGTGGAGTCGGCCAGTAAGATCAGGAGAAAATCAAAAGGACCTTTTCCTAGCCCCCTTTCGTAGCATCGTTTAGCGCTTTGACGTATATTTTGTTTTACTTCTTATTAAAAATAATCAGTACTATCAACTATGCCTATACATTTGCTGGTTTCTTTCTTTGCAGAACAAGAAACTGAAAGGGAAATGAACAAACCAAACACATTATGGATTACTTACTAGTTACCAGTTTGCCACACAGTCGCAGACTCTCGTGTTTTGCATACTCAACCAACTGGTACACGAAACACGACGATGATGATATGATAATAATGATGGTATAGCTGAAAAGTATGATTACTTCGTAAATAAATACACGGCTGTGTTTGTTGTGGTTCTACTTGGGTTGCAGTCTGTCTTATACTACGATTATGAAGCTTATTGCTCATATATGCTGTTGCCAACTGAAAAACAGGGTCCGGTTGAGCAGGTTTGTAAGACAAGGTAAAGTTATTGTTGTTTGTATTGATGAAAAGTGAAAAGAAAGGAAGTGTGTGAATGTTGCTTTAAGATATAAAGCATTAAATAGCGCAACAATTGTTGCAATCATTGTTGCAAATATTCAAATATCCGATATGGTTTTGTTTTATTGTTTGTTGGTAGTAATGGACGTGGAAGACGGGAGGGAGAACTAGTAGTACCTGGCAGTAGGGTATACAACTGTTTGCATTTTCATCCGGTTTTGCGTATATATTTTTTCAGGGCGGTACAAAAAAGTGAAATCACGCGTCGTCTCAGCGAGTAATTGTAAACTGTCAAGGGAAAATGAAATTGAATTCTTAGTTACAAATGCTACAATACAACTAATAACAATGCTACCTATAAAAAACTTGTGAAGGTGACCTGCCTCCCGGCAAAGCTCAACAGAAAAAATCTCGAGTACCATTTCTGTTTTCTCATCATTTCTCTTGACTTAAATTCCTGACGTACTTAATTTTCGAAGATGACACGAAATTTCATGTGACTCTATATGAGTGTATATTGTTAATGATATGACATAAGGGATAGAACGTTAGATAGGTTATATGTACGGACGTGTGTTTATATTATGTAACATTTCCGTGCCTGCATTCCTTCCCTTGTTCCAATTGATGTTCACTTCTACTTGAACGAAATGCTTCTGGAGGGGAGAAACGTGTTAGTAGCAGAGCTTTCATTTTACTACACGACTACACTAAAAGTATCTATCTCTCTACCTTACCCAATAATAATATCACATGAGTCATCGCAACAAAACCAAATATAAGCAACTGCAACGGAACATTGTGTACTACCAGTGTACCATTGACCTTGACCATGCCCGTGACCTGGTTTTTTCCTTTTTAAAGTAATATTAAAAAGGATAGCAATACGACGTACTTTTCCGATTCACAAACTTCTTAGTTTCTTGATTTATTTAGTGGTTGGCATTTGGTATGATGTGTGATGTGGTTTTGAAAAACTTCGCATTCGTAATGCCATATGTACAGTGACAGTTGATTTCCACCTACCAAAAGTGGGGCTTCATTTCGGACTGCTAATGAAACTAATTGGATTAATTTATTATTATTACTATTATTATTATTAAATATATTCTCTACCCTTACCGTTGCTCTTGCAGCAAATACGGTGGTACGAGAACGATAGAATATAGCGAAATAATTTTGCTGTTATGCAAACGTAAAATCGAATTATAATTCTAATGAAAAACAAGCACACATGGCAGCGTAGCCTACCACCAATCTAACCAAACGCTAAACTCCATCTAATTCTTCCATACGATCATAATCATTCAACGAATAACACTGGGAAAAACAGTGGTACTATAAAAAATAATAATAATGCGCAAGCCTGTGACCACACAGTATCTTGTAACATGTAGTGCTTCCTTTCAGGGGTATTTCGATAAGTATGCTTCGTCACAATACATTGGTATAACGAATTTCAGGGAATTCGTCATCAAATCGGCAGGAAAAATAGATCATTAATGTTCTGTCATTTTATTCCCCATCCCAGTGAAAATGTACGGACAAACAGTATGTGAGTTTGAAGTACAATCATTGCATTGGGTAGTCGCGAAATTCCCCGATAAATGCTACATATGCTTTAATAATTAACTTCTAATGACTTTGATTGCACTTGTCATTATCTTATTTAAGCTGATTAGCGGGACACAAAGGTTATCTAATTAATTTTTGAGAGAATAACAAAAATATGCGAATTACCAATGGATCGGTGGTACTCCAACTGTCCATAGTGCAGTTTCTTGTGGTTATAATTTTCTAAATAACGGACTGTTGTCGTTACTAAAAATTTAATGGTTGAGTAGTATAGTGAATGGTATCCTTGGGCGAAGTCATCACTGACGATGTTGTTGATAAAAAAGTAAGTAGCAGTGTAATAATTGCTGCTTTATATATAAAGTTGCTGTTTCGGGAGCAACAGTATTTCATTGAAAAAACGGTCACGTTAAAGTGGATTATGTCGCACGACGATGCGATGGCTGGAGTAACTAGAACCTTCGGTGGGTTCCACTCTATACAGCGTTTTCCCTTCTAATCAACGTGTCATCTGTCACCTTTTGTGGTATTGCTTCTATGGTCACTGTTGCGACCATTAGGGACCCTTGCTAAATGTACATTTATAAATATCCAATGTGCGTCTATGGGCAAGCCAGAGGATAGTCAAGGAAAGCCCATACTGCATCGAGTATGGGAGTTGTATATATAAAACCCATTTATTTCACTATTATTACTATTGAATAATAAAATAGCTATTTTAGCTGCTTTTCCCAAATCCAGTCTGCTTTGCTTCGACGAAAAAATCGATCGATCAACTTTCACGTTATATTTTTTTTGTCATTAGAAAACCTAGACGAAATGGCAAGCACCATTAGGTATGGCAGTCCCGTCATGGCAGACACAACCTTCGACAACTGTCTCATCGTTTATTGGAGTTGAGTAGTAGCGTGAGCGATAAAATGTTTTTATTGCTGTCTGCTATCTTTGCTCTCGTATAGAACAAACGAACACATACACACAAGTTCAATGTTGAGGCTAACTTCAACTTTATTATTAGCGTTGGGACAGATACAATCACCTAAATATGACAAGAACCTTTCCAATATTTTAAATAAAATATTACTTTACTGCAACGCGTACTAACACTGTAATTAATTCATTTATTTTTTGGTTTTTGCTGATGTGGATATATTTATTTTCATAAAAACGAATTGCTTAACTAGCAGGGGGAACATTGTTGCTGACACCGGAGGAACGAAAAGGCTCTTTCCAAAATCTAGTCGTCCACAAAAACGTGCATGTGCTTTTTTGTAGCAATTTCTTTATTTAGGGCATATGCCCAGGCAGGGAGAGTAGCACAATATTATTACTACGGAAAGCAAGAAATAACTTGGTTTATACAAGAACTTGCAGGAAAGCAGCGACAGATTATGCACTTTTATGTACGTTTCTCCAACATGTCATCCGAGAAGGGATACAGCAGACAAGCAACTTTGTTTGGCGAGCTTGTTCCGATAGCTGCTGCCTGTATTAGTGTGTATTGTGTTGTGTTGTAGGTATCAAGCAAGTAGGCAGGAGTAACCTTAACCTTCAGTTTCTGCTTGCAGATTGTAAGTAGCCATGCATAACCATCCCAATAGTTTGTGTGTTCGCTAGGCGCTGGTATCGAACGTGAAATTGTACGTACACGGTGGCACAGTGAATTATTGTTCACTTTGTTTGCTGTTTCATACTAATACATGGTCTGCTTCCATGTGCACCATGTCTTTTGGAGAGTTGTTCAATAAATTCGAAGGACACCCCTTTTACAGAGCAATCAGTGAGAATCAGAATTAACACTTGATCACGTGACTTCAGTATACTACTTTCACCGGAAAATCAGAATTTAAAAAAATAATATTTGGAATTTGTCAACATTTTTGCCAGTAGCATCGAGGTTGAGCTCAGCAACCGTTTTTCCTTTTTCTCATTTGTTCACTAACTTTGAGTGAACACTCAATTAAACAGCACTGCAATTCGAGACCTTTTCCCCACCTTTGTCTTTTCAATTTTAAATTTACACCCACAACAGCAGAGACCTGGAAGAAAGAGAAATCACTAATTCCTTGAAACTCGTTTCAATATTTCCCATGTACTGAAGGCAATGACTATTACGATTGTGTGAGAGATGAGAAAGGGGCAATATAATATTTTTTTTAGAAAACTAAATTGCGTTGCGAAATTTGCATTTGTCATCCGTGATAATTGAGACTACTCCGCAAATTGTTACTGCGCGTAGAGTTGTTTCGTTCAACTAAATACTTTTCACAATATTTTATTCTTTAAATAGCACCAAGTTGTTGTACCGAATTTCTTCTTTTGACTGATTTTCTTTTATGACCTGCTGGCAACTCTGAAGCCCATCCTATTAACATATTTTTCTTGTCAGTTTTCAATTTTTCTCTTATAAAGACTTGTTGGTATTGATAACCAAATATATTTTTCTGCAAAAAAGTTCCTACCACCCGCCAGTTTCTCTCAACTCCACTGTCATTATCTCTTGCAGGAATAAACACACACTCACTGTTCAAGTATAGTAGCAATAGTGTTGAGGTCCTTATCTCCTGCTCTCTCTCTCTCTGGTTTATTAGTATAATGGCTCCAGAAGTCAACGACAACGATAGGATTGACGTTGTAATAAATATGTTTTGATAAACTATTCTGTCCAAGTGATTGTACACTAATTTTTATTTGCGTTAAATGCATATAAACTTCTAATAATGCATTACTTAAATATTATACGGAGAACCCAGGTAAATTTACTTGTATATTTTACATCGCTCTCTCCTCTCTCCGCTTAAAAAATACTCCTCACACATACTACTTCTCTTTTCGTGTTTTTTGTTTATTTTCATGAGCTTCTGTCTCGCTCGCTGGCTCTCTCGCTCTCCTGACGTCTTCTCTCCTGTCAATCCAGTAGCTACTGACTGACTAACATGGAAAAAGTAGAGAACTTGGTTTCTCGTTTCTGCCTAACTCCTTCCTACCATTTGCATTCAACCAGCTACACAGTCATATCATCATCATCATCATAAAATATCCATTCCATCACCACCACCAGCAGCAGCACTGCCATTTTATCCTCCTGCCTTCCTTTTCATTTTCTCTGTTCGTCCTGCTCCACTATTGCTGCTGTTGTTTCTTCTCGGGACTACTGGGACGACGATATGTTGCTGATGATGACGGCGATGGAATAAAAAATGTATGCACATTGTATTGCGTGTATATGTGTTTGTATATAGGTATATAAAACTCGTAGCCTTGCTAGTTGGCAGTTATCTAGTAACGTTGCTTTTTACGAACGTGCGCTTCTCAGCGTGTATTAAACGTGTAAGCGCTTGTTTTATACGCTGTGTTCAATGCAAAAAAAGTGAATCTTCCATCTCAGCTTTACATGTTAACGTTTGTATGTAATTCAGCTTCGGTTAGCTTGGCTTGGTACTTTTTCCTTTCAATAGCCATTATCATTATATTATCATCCTCAGCGTCAGTGGATGTGGTATAAAACACAGTATGGTTGTGAACCTGTGGGGTATGAGTATTATGGTAAAGTCACATCATATCATCACTGCTCACTCTTTAAATATATTAAACCCGCCTGCGACTGCAGTAAAACAGCCGAGTAATGTTGGATGTTGTAGTGTGAGAAGTTGGAATTGTTGGTAGCATATAATATCAATACTTGTAATATTTTAAAGGTTTCACTCAAAGTAAAAGGAATTTATTCGAAGTAGAATAACGTGAGATACAGATACGATGCCAGGAATTTGCATATTCAGATTTCTCACATATCAAAGGACTATTAGTTGCTTTGTTCGATTTTTATTTTATACCCATCATTACCCTAGAGAGGGCAGGTGTCCAAAACAACTTAATTCCTACTGTAATTTTGTTGTATAAGTGTCAAGATAATACCCCTGTAAAAAGCCAAAACGGCAAAACAAAACAAAGTGATCTATTCAAAATGACCGCCAATCTTTTTATTACTAAATAAGTTTAATTAAATAAAATTCCAGGGCAACTTGTCCGAGCGTGCAGCTGTGAAAGGCGAAGGCCCATTTAAACAGGGGCATATT